>JAOVVB010078352.1:0-13739 GCA_028570985.1 Heterobranchus longifilis
TTAGTGTCTGCGTGTGTGGTTCCTATAATACATGTTCTGGTCTGGTGTCCCCACATTAGATAAGTGTGTGCGTGCGTGCGATATCAGGACGACGTCTAAAAATGAAAATCGATTTTCACTTTAACTTGGGTAATGACAGAACAGTGTGCTCCCGTAGTTAATAGTAGCGTACTGTCGCCGATGCGTGTGTTTATTCCGGTGCTCTGCTGCACAAACCTGACATCCGCCTGCCTGCTGTCATGCCCGGCTCCCTGAAGCTGTTTGCCGCCAATGTGGCACGGAGGTCCAGGTGGAGCTAGCGGGCAGCTGGCTAGTTAGTTAGCTTGCTAATTCCGTCATGCTTTCATGGTTCACTGGTTATAGAAAATGATCCGAACAAAGTTGTCACTCACCTAGAGATAGCGATGTGCTTTCCTACGCTGTGACAAGAGTGTGTGGATGAAACTAGCTATTCTTTGCTTTCGTTAATCATTTTCATTAATCATTGTTAAAATAAAAACAAAACTTTATCTTTTGTAGTTTGTTTTAAAGAGAAAAAATAAAATAAAATCGTAAATCAGGTGTGGTATGAAAAAAATCAAGATTTTATTTTTTAAACCATATTGCCCAGCTCTAGGTCAGCTGAGCTTATTAGTTTGCAACTAATGAACAGTAACGTGAGCGTCATTAACTTTCACGACAGTTACAACACATACACTGTTGTGCGGTACACGGCATGCTGGTGTTGTGTCAGAGACCGTATCCCCATCGATATGTGTTTCCCCTTACCTAAATCTGAACCAAACCTTATCCCTAACCCTATCCACTGAGGCATGTGCTACAGGAATCATCTTAACAGCAGGGAAACACTATTTGTCCAGGTAACAGACATCGACATAACACCTGTTCTGAAAAAAAAAACAAGGCCAAACCAGACCGAACTTCAGACACATCGGCAACAAATTTGAAACGACACATCGAGGTGAAGCATCCGACCAGTCGCTGATTTTGAAAAAAATGGAAGAAATGAATATGAACTAGTTCATTTTAATCTGAGTGAATTGAACTTTGAGCTAGCTCTTGTGAAGTACTAACTTGCACAACACTGTGTTTGTATGTGTGCGTGTGTGTATATTTGCACTGTTTACAGCTTTTTCAAATCCCAACATGTCGATTATTTATCAACACTTTTCTTACCACTTAAAGCAGAGCAGTACTGGATATTAAATTCCAATAATAGCTGCAGCTCTTGAGTTATAGCCCTCAGCAGGGCCTTTGGTGTAGGTATGTTCCTCTAGAGCCTGGTGTTTAAGTGAATACCTGGGAATATACACAACAATAATAAGATCGCCACGGCAGGACAGATTTAGCAGAGCTCTGAGATGACTGATTAGAGCAGCTGTGTCAGCAATGTGTTTGTTTATTTTTCCGTTGCAAGCAGCAACACTGTTAAGATTTGGGTAAGGAGGACTACATCCCAGGTGTTTTTAAGGATGAAATTATGGCACTTAAAGAATAAACTGCACAGGCCAATTCTTTAAATTGGCCTGTGCCTCAGAGTTTGAATAGGAGGTGTAATTGGAACTAAATAAGAGTCTTGGGAAAAACGGTTGCAGTTCACTGACTCGCACAAAAAAGTCCTGATTTTTTTCTGTCTCGAATGTTTGTAAGTAATTGAATTAACAGGTTCGGGTTAAAACCAGGTTTAGGATATGTGCATGTTCTACTGTCATGTTTAAAGCATGCCTACACAATATGCACACCAAGTTATACAATCATAACATTCACATTCAGACATAGTTTCTCCTTTAAGTCTGCTACATGAAATGTCTGCACAGGCCACCCAACCCTTTCTGACATGCCTTGGTAAAGCCCTGTCCCATTACCATGCATTATGCATAGACCTGTCTCTTAAGTCTCATAAATGTAAGAGCTTCCCTTGAAATAGAAGAAGTTACACTGTTGCCTCGTCACAGTGACGTTTTAACTACGTAGACACATTTTGTTTCACATAACTGTGTTAGAATTAAGAGAACACATTTCCAACTGGCGTTATTTGTGGGGATTTTTCAGCCATGTTAAGTTAGTCATTATCGATTCATCTGACGACTATTTTCTTGATTAATCATTTTGTCTATAAAATGTCAGAAAATAGTGAAAATCTCCATCAGTTTCTCAAAGTCAAAGGTGATGTCTTTAAATGCTATTTTTTGCATTAAAATGTATTTAATGATTAATCGATTATCAAAATAGTTGGCAATTATTTTTCTGACGATCGACTAATCGATTAGTTGACTAATAGTTGCAGATCTACTTCACAGTACTGTATACCAGATATATGCCAGTTACTTATCACACTTATCATATTGCAGCAAACAGTAATTCATATGAATTCTTAAAAACTAACAATTTGTTCTTATCTTTATCTTACAGAAAGAATGGCTTTGCCTCAACTGTCAGACCCAAAGAGCCATGTCGGGCCAGCTGGGAGACGTGCCACCTCCAGCTTCCCCAAAGAAGCAGCCACCTGCTCCTGCTCCCTCCTCCACCCCTGCCCCTGCTGCTGTAGATAGCAAACCTGTAGTAGAAGCAGCAGACCCCACCCCACCAACTCCTGAGACCAAGGTAGTGCCCGAAACTATTCCCACACTTGATGATGTATTCATTTCACCTCATCATGATGCCCCTGTTTCTGTTAGTGCCCCTCCCTCTGATGGCACCCCTCAGGGAACACCACAGTCAAAAGAACAAAAACAACCACTCGCAGCTGAACCAGTGTCTGAGCCTGTAATTCACCCTGAACAACAAGCTCTGATTTCAGAGCGTGTAGCTGAGAGTGTTCCTGTAACACCAGCAGTTAAGGAACAGCAGAACAGCTCTGATAAAATAGAGCCATCTAATGTTGAGCAACAAGCACAGAGTGCACCTGTCAGTGAAATCCCAGCAGGTCCACAACAGAGTAGCTCTGAGAATGTGACAGAGGAGCTTTCTCCCCCTGTGGAAAGTGAGACGCAAAATCTATTGACTAATACAGGTTTAGACAAGACAACAGTCCCTGCCGAGGTAGAAACAGAGCCAACTCCCCAGATTACTCAGAGTGAGGCTCCTCTGGCAAATGAGAAAGAAGTGGAGCCCACTCCAGAAAAGCTTCCAGAAGTGACAACTAATTCAGTTGAGCCAAAACCTGCCTCGATCCCAGAAGCAGTCTCACAGGAAGGTGGACCTCCTCCAGCAGATCCATCAGATACAGTAGACACAGCTTTTAATGTGGAGCAAACAGACATCACTATAAAACCAAAGGCCGACAGTGTTGCACCCGATGTTACTACAGAAAAAAAGGTAGAACCAGAACCTATAATAGAGAACCCAGCATTTAAAGAAAGCGCTCCTCCTGCAGTTGAAGTTGCAGAAAATGTAGCTCCCGTTGACAACGTCGGGGTCCCCAAATTTGATGAGACCCAGCAAGAATTAAAGGCAGAGCCAGCAAAATGTGTAGAACCTGTAAGTTCTTCAGTAGTGTCAGAGAACAAACCTTCAGAGGAGGAAAGCCAGGCTAATAAAGTGGAAAACAAACCAATAGAAAAAGAAGAGGAGGCTACTTTACTTGACCCAGCAGTTAAGCAACCTTCTGTTGCTCCAGTTGAAGGAGAAACCAAAGCTCTAGAGGAAGTAAAAGAGGAGAACACTGTTGAGAATACAGTTTTTGAAAAAGTTATCATTGAAGGGGAAACAGCTAAGCAGGACATACCTCATGAGGAATCATCAGTTGAGATGAAAACAGTGAAGGACACTGCTGAAGAAAAAAATATGGAGGAAAAAGCTGTTGAAAAGGAAACCATTGAGGAGAGCGCTATTGAGAAGGCAGGAATTGAGAATAAATCATCTAATTGCAAAGCCTTTGAAGATGAGGGAGTTCAAAAGAATGCAGCTGCAGAGAGGGCTATTGAGGTAAAAGCTGACGAAGGGAAAGCTTTTGAAGGAGAGGCAACTGAACAGAAAACAGTTGAGAACGCAAATGACCAGAAACCTCTGGAAGAGAAGGTTGATAAAGCCAAATCAAATCCTGCACCCTCCTCTACTGAAACGGAGAATGTTTCAGTAATAGAGAAGAAAGAATCAGAAACAGCAAATGAGCCAGCTGTCGCTGAAGAAATCCCAAAAGAAACGATACAGATACATAAAGAGATAGAACCAGGAACAAAGTATGAGCCGAATGTAGCACAGAAAGCGGAAAAGCAGACACCTATAGATACAATGTTAAAAGCAGAGGATAAATCTGAGAAAGAAGTTCCACCAACTCCTGATTCCAACGAGCAAGAAAAGGTCAATGTCAAGGAACCACTGCAAAGTGTAGAGATGGTGTCATCCTCAACTGTCATTATTGAGACACAAGTCAGAGATAAAGCCAAAGAGGAGAAAATTATTCAGGATGAGACAGAAGCTGGTTCACAAAATACAAACAGTATTGCTGAAAATCAGCATGAAGTAGAGAGGGAGACGTTAGCTCTGACAGGCAGTGATGAGAAACCGCTCGAGAAAGTTGCAGAGCAAAAGGTGTCAATCAGAGAGAAGGAAGAAAATTTTGACAAAAAAGTGGTTGACTCACAACCTGTTGCTGCCAACATCCAGGAACATATTTCAGGATCAGAGACAAGCACAGTCTGTGACAAAGATGGCACTGCAGAGTTTGATGTAGGAGCGAACACGATATCAAAGGATGTAGTATCAGAGACAGCTCGTGAAAATGGAGGTGTTTCTGTATCCGTAGCTTCAGTCCCTGTAGCAGAACCTGAAATCCCAGTGTCTGTAGTGAGTGAGCAGGACAAAGGCCCAAAGAAGAACACTAATGTGGAGGAGAAAAAAGAGGCTCTAGCTCCACCCCTGGGAAAGCCCAGTGATGAAGATGCAGTCGCTGAGGTGACCATAGCATTTAGCACAAGTAGTGGTAGATTATATGATTATCTTTGTACATGATTTGCTATATTTAACAAATTTATGTAGGTACATGTGGATGTCAGTTATATGGAAATGGCTGAACTAAATATTGTGAAAAAGTTTACAAAAGCACGCACAACCAAATGATTAAAACTAGGTGCTGGACAGAAGAGCATGTAAGAGACGTAAAAATAGAGGTCACGCACTAGATTATGCTTCCATGAAATATAAATGTATTCCCACCCCAGTGATGTTTCGAGCACCCAGCTCTTCTTCAGACAACTTTATATTTCGTGGGAGGATAATCTAGTGTGCAGACTCTATTTTTACGTTTCTTACATGAAATAAATAATGTACCATATTGAAAATGAATATCTAAACACTGCAATATGCAGTAGAATGTTTTTAATTATGTATTTATTTATGTATTTATTTATTTATTTACCAGGGACAGTACATGTGTTCAGTTCAGATTATAGACTGTATGTATCAAATACCTGAAGAGTGGAACTTGTGTAGTAGCTGCCGAATAATTTAAGTGTAATTATGTACACTCTATCAACTTACCTAAAAAGCATTTGAAAATGCCTCAGATTGCCATCTCCATCCTGCTGTAATTCTTAGTTAATGATTTATACTTAGTACAAACAGAAATTCAGAATGTAAGACTAAACTAGAAAGTGTTTTGCTGCCATTCCTCCTTTATTTTATGTCTTGAAAAAATACACTGTTTTATAACTAATTTATGGAGTTCGAGAAAGCATCCCAGTTAGATAGTTAGTTTCTTTTCTTTTTTTTTTTATTGCAGTGTGCGAGGAAAAACTTTAATTGTCTTATTTCAATCCAACAGGTGAAAACAGCGGAGATCTTGAAAGAGCCTGGGGAGAAAGAAATGGCTGCCAAGGTCAGCAGTCCTACCAGCCCATCAGACCTAGCCAAGCTGGAAAGCACAGTCCTTCCCATTCTTGAGGCCCAGGCAAGCACACAACCAAAGGATGATGAGGAGAAACTCACAGACACTCTAAAAACCCGACGTAAATTAGAGGTGCTTCCTCTCTCACCTGACTCGCCCAGCTCAGAAGATGACAGAGAACTTTCTGAGAAGAATACCAAAGGTACCATAAAGAAAAAGCTCCTTGTGCCCATGGATGTCAGGGCAGATTCCCTGGATGATAGCAGTGAAAGCTTTGGAAAAGAAAGCCCAATGTCTGGGGATGATGAGGAATTCATCCGAAAACAGATCATGGAAATGAGTGAGAATGAGGATGCATCCCCGTCTGATGAGGAAAACCTAATCCGGCGCAAGATCAGAGAGAATGAGAAGAAACAAACGGAACAGAAGACAACAGAGGTTGTAGAGAGGAGTACAACAGGAAAAGCCAGGCGACTTACCAAGAAAAGCACTATAAGTCCAGATGATGAAGAAGATAAGCAACTCCATGGATCATTGGATAAGCCTGATATAGACAAAGAGGAGGGACAAGAACCAAAAGAAGAGGAGAGTCAGACTGGTACTGGAGTTCGCAAATTCCAAACTATGGAACTGAATTCAACCAGCAGCCCTATGCGTATACCTAATGATGATGGAGAGCCTGAAATGGAAAGCCTTACAGACTCTCCAGATGATCGGTCTAGAGGTGAGGGGTCATCCAGTCTACATGCGTCCAGCTTCACTCCAGGGACATCCCCAACATCCCTCTCATCACTGGATGAAGACAGTGACAGTAGTAGCCCCAGCCATATCCGTTCTGGTGAGGGTAAACAACACAGGAAAGCCAAACACAGACAACCTGGTCAAATGCTGCCAACTATTGAAGACTCTTCTGAGGAAGAAGAATTACGGGAAGAGGAGGAGCTGCTCAGGGAGCAAGAAAAACAGAAGGGCTCTGGGAAAAAATCCAAGAAAGACAAAGAAGAGATTAGAGCCCAGAGGAGGCGAGAGCGTCCAAAGACACCACCAAGCAACCTTTCCCCCATTGAAGATGCCTCACCAACTGAAGAACTGAGGCAAGAAGCTGAGATGGAGGAAATCAGACGATCATCCTGCTCTGATTTTTCCCCAAGTATTGAATCAGATTCTGAAGGACTTGAAATCCATGCCTCAAAGATCGCAGCTGTTCAGAAAACCTATCAACTGCCTATATCAGTATCTCTTCACTCCCCAACAGATGATCAAAATACTGATAAACCACAGAAAAAAACTCTCAAATCTGCTGATGAGGCTTATGAGGAAATAATGCTGAGGGCTAAGTCTCCAACACTTGACAAATGTGAGATTCAACCGGGAAAAGAGTCCCTTTATGGAGGCATGCTTATTGAAGACTATGCCTATGCATCTCTTATTGACAATTCAACAGCTGATCTGGGGGAGCCAGAGAAGATTGTTGTTCCTGCTCAGCCCAAAGTGCTGAGATCACCAGATGAAGTTTACGAAGACATGATAAAGAAGAGGAAGGAATTCATGCAGCTGGAGCAGGAATATCAAAACATGCAGCCAAAAAAGGAAAGCACTACCCCAGAAATTGTGTTGCAACCTGCTGAGAATATTTTCTCCAAAAGCAGCACCGTAACATTAGGCAAAGATGGAAAGCCATTGTTGGATGCTGAAGCTGCCTATGAAGAGCTAATTAAAAGAGTGCTGACTCCTGGAACAAGTCCAACTCAGCAGGAGCCAGAAGTGGATGCCACTGCATCTAGAAGGGCTCTCCACCCCATTCCAGACTTAAAGGTGACACAGTGCTCTTCCGGAGAGTTGTCTTCTGATGACGAGAGTATGATTAAAAAGGAAGAGGATAAAACTGCAGTAGCAGACACAACATCAGCTATGGAAACTGAGCCTGTGGCAGTGATTGCTGAGGCCCCTCCATCATCCACATCAGATCAGCAACCTCACACCACAATCGCAGAATCCCAGGCTGATGTTGTAGACTTATCTAGTGTACTCCCAAGAACATCAGCCCCTGTAATTGCCAGTGTATCACCCTTGCCCACAGTCCCCCAGTACACACCCAGTATTCCCAGCGTAGTGTCAACTGCCCCACCTATACCCCCCAAGCCAAGCGTCATGCGAAGGGCTAATTCTCAGGAAAATGCAGAAGTACCTGTTGCACCACCACTGCCTCCTCCCACACCACCAAAACCTACTGTTTTTCCCAGAAAAGCTCCAGTTCCACTTCCACCTCAGGCGGCGGCAACTCCAATCAGGCCAGAGACAGTGGCTATGACTACAGCCCAAGGACCACCTACAAGACAAGCAGTTACACCAATGTACAAGCCTCACGTTCCCCCTCCTGTTGCCCCAAAGCCATCCATTCATACAGGGATTGGGGATAGCCACCGACCAGGACATGGTGTCAAACCACCAATTGCGCCAAAGCCTGGCTCGCAGCCTTCTTCACCTGCCCATGCCCCACATCCACCAAGACCCACTGTACTTCCCACTGGTCCTACTGAAATAGCCCTGAATCTGAGTCCTTCTTCGGAGAGCAAGCCATTTCAACCCTCACCAAAGTCTCCTTCTTCTCCAAGATATGCCAGCAATCTTCGTGACACATATGTAGTCATCACACTGCCATCTCAGCCCAGCTCTCCAGTAGACAGTATCTCAACTCAAGCTCCCTCTAGCCCTGACCCAGCATCTCCTTCACGCCAAGCGCAGCCCCAAAGTTATAACCAACCACAGCCTCAACCTCAATCTTATCCACAGCAGCATCCACAACCAACCCCCCCTCAAACAACCAGGGTGCCTCTGGCATACACACGATTCACAGAATCCATTGAAAGTCAAGAGATTTGTGGCCCAGAAAAACATGTATCTAGTTCTTGTCACATAATTGAGGCTATATCTGCCTCTGCACAGCCACCCGTGGTTATGCCTAACATGATCTCTCAAGTGGTCACCACTGAAGTTCAAAGGACCACTGTCTCTGTCGTTCATGAAAGGACACCACCACCAGTGCCAGCTCCAAGGGCAACTGGTGTGCCAATCTCGATGGAAAAACCTAAGCCCCCAGCACAGAATGGACAGGCCGTCCAACTTTCTGAGGTGGTAGATCTTAGGACTATGAAGGTAGATCCAGGATCAGACATGAATGGTGTGGATCTGTCTGCTGGCCCAGACCCAAGACGGCAGTCCTTTGCAAATGATGTCAGTCGTCAGAACAGTGCAGTGCAGTCATCTGTGGTCAACCTCAGTGCTGAATCATCCACTGTTTCTATAGTGACTGATAGTATCACCATTGTGACCTGTGCTGCCACAATCCAGCAATGTGACAGTGTAGACACCTCTCATGTATCTTCAGTACCCCTTCAGCTAACAAAAAACAAAGCATTTGAGCCTGTTTCTCAAATTGTATATCGGCCAATTGATTCTCAGCCCTCCACCCATGTTGGTACAGAGATCCCTATTAACCTCTCAGTTGGATCATGCACTGGTGGAGGAATTTCCCAGACCACCCCTGTCACTATTGCACCCACTTGTATTGCAAGTTGTGCTGCGAATGGATTAGCTATGGGTACTACCACAGTGGCAGGAGCTGTTGACCTTAGCACAACAAAACCATTCAACACTATGGTGTCAGTGGATGCTGCTTCTGCAGAAGTGGTCACAGCTGTAATCACAGATGATGATGGCAAACCAGTGGATCTGACTGCAGGAAAAAGAGCCGTATGCTGTGATGTTGTGTACAAGCTCCCATTTGCAGGAAGCTGCACTACTCAGCAACCTACCACCCCCCTGCCTGAAGATCGTTTTGGATATCGTGATGACCATTATCAGTATGACCGATCACCATACGGCATGAGAGGGTTTGGTGGAATTAAACCGTCGATGTCAGACACTAACCTAGCCGAAGCTGGCCTGTTCTTTTACAAGAGTAAGAACAGCTATAATTTCAGTGGTACCACAGAGGGTGCAGTAGATCTAACCTCAGCAAAGATTTCTGATGCAGGTCAGTGGTGTGACATTGCAGACCTGTCACTTAAATGTCACTTTGAACTGCCTCGACTCATTCATGGCTAACATGGCTATTTTTTTTGTTTGTTTCTTTTTGTTTTGCATGGACTATTCATTTTTTGTTCTTTTTTTTTTGCCCTTTCATCGTAATATTTCTGCATGTGCCTGCATGCTGTTACTGTACTTGTTGTACTTCTCAACATTGGAGTTTTTTTCTCCTTTTCCACCTTTTTTCATTATTTGGATAAAGCATGGCTTGCTTCAACATTGAATAAGTCTGCATTATTTGGACTCAACTGATATTTTTGACTTTTGACAGGTGAAGCTGTTGACTACTCCAAGAAAGGGACTTACGCAGGAATGACAATTCCACCCTATTCTCAAGCCAGAGTTACAAGTGCTGTTGGTACACTCTTTGGTACAAGCAGCGTCTTGAGGTCATCAAATGGGGTGGTCTATTCCTCTGTTGCAGCACCAATCCCATCTACGTATGCCATTACTACCCAGCCTGGGTCCATCTTTAGTACATCATACAACACTCTGTCGGGTATGCATACCAGCGACACCATGCCTTCCCTGTCCAACCTCCAGAACTTGCCACTTACACGGTCCCACAGTTTCCTCTCTACCATCTCCACTACTGCAACAGAAGAACAAGGAGATGGCCCACTCAATCTGGAGATCTCTAGAGGGGTTAGTACTGCTGCTGTCACCACAGCAACAACCTCTTTATCCCTTGACACCTACACTGATGCATCCCTGGAAGCCATAGCGGCTTCACTGGAGGCTCTGTCTTCACCCATGGTTCCTGGGGATGGCCAGTATCAGGCAGAGCGTGAGAGGCTAGAGATGGAGAAACTCAAGCAACAGCGCCTGGCTGAGGAATTAGAGTGGGAGCGCCAGGAGATTCAGCGGTTCCGAGAGCATGAACAGCTCTTGGTGCAGAAGGAACTGGAGGAGCTGCAGGCCATGAAGCAGCAGATCCTGAACCAACAAGAAGAGGAAAGACAGGCTCACCTTATGATGCAGAAAGAAACCTATGCCCAGCAACAGCAGCAGCTTGAGCAGATTCAGAGACTCCAAGAGCAACTGCGTATGCAATTGGAAGAGCAAAAGCTTCGTCAGATGTACCCAGGTGGGGACATACCAGGGCATGGTGTGCAGGAGGCAGTTGTCTTAGGACCTGATGGCACAGTGCTGTCCCGAAAGATCACAGATAGCGGGTGCCAGACGGATGAAGAGGATGAGGCAGTCAGCAAAGCTTACACAGCAGGGAGAAAAAAGAGAAGTACTAAAAAGAGTGTTGACAGTTGTGTGCAGACTGATGATGAGGATCAAGATGAATGGGAGGCTCAGACCAGAAACCGACAAAGCCGGCCACGCACTGCCAGAGGTGATAGGGGTGGGCAGTCAGAGATGTCTCTTAAAGCCCACACTGAGATATCTATACAAACAGATACAGAGGGGAACATTATAATGGACACCAGGATGGAGCTGTCTGACTCTGAAATGACCTCACCAAAGAAACGACCTACCCCCTTAGAAATAGGCCATTCTCCTAACCTCAAAGTTGATTCCTCTATGCTTCATGCCCCTCCTAAATCTCCCAATGTGCTCTATTCCCCCTTATCCCCCTGTATATCCCCTAGCAAATCCCTTGAGTTTGTGTCCTATGAGAAATCACTGGGTGATACAAGCCCGCAAAAGCTAAGAGGAAGTACAGATCCATCAAAAAGTCCAGCAAGTCCCAGGGGGCCAAAAGCCATGCAGAGATCCATGTCTGACCCTAAGCCCATGAGTCCAACGGGAGAAGAAAGGGCAACATCAGGCACCCAGTATGGTGATAATGTGAGTACTATACCTATCACTTAAATTGACATAAATATAACAAAGAACATAAGCGCTGGCTAACAAAAACACAAAAGTTGGTTTATTTTAACTGTAAGAAGATGAGGATGTCATTTGCTTTTAAACTGTTCTTTTGACTAATAATGTGCAAAACTAATTTAGGTGTTTCTGGAGAGGTATTTCCAGCTTCAGCCCATTTCTTCATAAAATACCATGGAAGCAGTTCCAATGATGGCACTTTTTCATAGTTTTAGTTTGTTGTCCCATTATGTATTACACTATTTCTATTCAACCTGTCATTTAAATGTATCTGATCCACTTACTGTACTATGTTTTACTCACAAATAAATATATATAATATATAAATATTTGTCCAATGCAAAAAAGAAACAAGATAAAACCACTTTATACCTAGTATAAATGCAGTTTTTATATATTATTCCTGTGAATTAAAGCAGTCAGAGAATTACTGCTCCATGTAAAACTAATCACAAGTCAAGCATCAACACCAACAAAAACATCCTTTGTCATATAACACAATTGGCATGCTAGCTCAGTGGTTAGCTTTCCTGCCTCACAGCAAGAGTTTGCATGTCCTCTTCATGTTTGCATTCAGAAAATTGCACACCATACATGACATGCATGTTAGGTACTGGGAATACAGCTGCCATTTTTCTTCACAACACAGCTGGCCTGAGAAGTAGCGATTCACCCAGGTTGCTGCACTGTGACTGTGTAATACTCATAAACAGGTGGATGGGTCAAATGCAGAGGAATGATTTAATAATAAAAAGAACAATTTAAATAATTAAATTAAAACTTAAAATTAGCTTGATTTAACTTTAAGAGTTATAGTCTGCATTCCTACCATAATACTGTATTCTTTGTCATGAAAACAAAAAAAAATAGTTTTTTGGTTTGTGGACATACATAGGGAAATATATACAAAAAGGGAAGTAAAAGAAATAACTGAATAGGTTATACATACCCACTTATGCATACTATGTTGCTCCTGGCCCTTATGGGGTATGGAAGTCAGTTTTCTGCCTGGGCAATTCACTGTTGAGAATCTCATACATACATAAAAGGATGAGGAATGAGCTGAGCTTGCAGGAAAATACTGAGCTGTCAGAGATCCATAGAGGCTTAATGTGAATAAATTACTTCTTTTGAAACTAAACTTTAGTGAGATGTGGGGAACATTTATGGGCAGGAATACATATCTTACTGGATGCCACAAAAGGTAAACTAAATTTGTTTTCCAATAACCTTCATACACTCAATTACACCATGTTCACATCCTAATTTAGAGTCCCGACTTTATTTTAACACTATACTGAGATGAGACTTTTCCCCTTTTTTTTTTAACTTGATGACAACTGAAATCGTGCAAAATCTTGCAATTATCTCAAGTTAATTTTATTTGAGTTATAGGGTTCAGAGAAAGTCATTTTTCAAATTCTGAGGACTACATAACCAGCTGACTCATTTATTTGGGGGATTAAGAAAATAGTTTGAATTCCTACAGTCCTAATCAGTTTTTTGTTTACTTTTCCTACAGGGGAAAGGCTCAGGTGGCACACCAACAGGCACTCAAAAGAAGGTGAAGAGGACTCTCCCCAATCCACCATCAGAGGATGAGTCAACAACGACTGGCCAGACAGCATACAGCACTGGTTCGGCCCGCCGAAGAATGTGCCGCAATTCCAACATGGCACGTGCCAAGATCCTGCAAGACATCGATCGTGAGCTAGATCTGGTGGAGCGTGAGTCTTCCAAGCTCCGCAAAAGACAAGCAGAGCTAGATGAGGAGGAGAAAGAGATTGATGCCAAGCTTCGGTATTTGGAGATGGGCATTAATCGTAGAAAAGATGTGCTTCTGAAGGAGAGAGAGAAGAGGGAAAGGGCGTATTTACAGAGTGTTGCCGAGGACAGAGACTACATGTCCGACAGTGAGGTTAGTAACATCCGAGAGACGAGAGGTGGCCGTGGAGTTGTTGAAGATGAGGAGATTGAAGGTCAT
>JAOVVB010078369.1:0-13738 GCA_028570985.1 Heterobranchus longifilis
GTGCTTGGAGAACTGATCTGTGAGAAACTGAAGAGTTCCACTGTTGAGGCTGTCTGTAACAAGACTGCCATTGATCTTGCTGGAGAGATGAGGTGCAGTTTCCCAGCATTCAGTGGGAACAAGTTGAACTTGGAGAAACACGTGTTGAAGTCACTTGCAAAGAATGAGAAATTTGATGGTTTTATCACCTACATCCGACATCCGAGGAAGCAAGTAGAGACTTTTATAAGTGAGGAAGTACAGAAATACATCTTCACAGAACAAAGAGATAAAACACAGGATATACTCAAGAAAAATGTTAAAGACATCAAAACACTTGTGAGTCAAGCTTTATTTGATGCAACTGAGAAAGTCAAAAAGAAGGAAGAGGAAGAGGGAATAAAAGGTGACCCAGATATGTGGGTGGAGGAATTTTCCAGTTTGATAAAAGATGAGCTAACATTCGATACCATCTGTTGTCAAAACTTCAATGACATAAACAATTTTGACTTTCTTAAAGAAGAGATAGAGAAAGGCCTTGAGTCTGTCATTGAGGAGATAAGCAGCCTCTCATTGGATAAGATGGAGGAATTCAGGATGAAGCCTGATGAAATCCTCATCGATCAGCTGTGTAACTGCTGCTGGGTGACATGCCCATTCTGTGCAGCAGTTTGTACCAACACCCTGGAAAATCACAGTCCTGATGACCACAGCGTGCCTTTTCATCGATCGGCTGCAGTCAATGGTGTGCACTTCAGAGACACGGTGATACTGAGTGTTGATTTCTGCACAACAAATGTTGCAAGTGATGGAGGTTTTTTCCTTCATCGAGATTCAGACGTGTACACTCTCTATAAACAGTACCGAAATGCTGGCCCAAGGTATGTTAACTGGAGAATCACCCCTGATGAGTCTAAGCTGAAATACTGGACATGGTTTGTGTGTCGATTTGAGAAGCAGCTGGAAGACTACTATGGATTAAAATTCGAGTCCTATGGTCAAATTCCCAGCGAGTGGAGAACACACACTAAGGAAGAAGCTATTCAAAGTCTGGATGAAATGTTCAATGTGTGAGAGCGCCAACACAACCACAACCCTGGTGAAAATCATGATACTTGTTTTCACATGATTATTCATTAATCTGATTCCTATAAAATATCATTCACAGATATTTACAGATTTTATCTGTAATTTGTCCGAGTAATAAATGCTGACAGTCAATGAATCATTACAAACTAAACGCGATTAGACTGATACACAGAAATCTGATTCAAACTAACATTTACAAAATAGTGCACAAGAACAGTAGTAATCTGGATAATTTAGTGATCCATAAAAATGTAAATATAGTATTATTCATTTTAGGTCAATTAGTCATGTACAAAGTTGGTTAGTGAGGATTTCTGTACCGTGTGTTTGTACCAACACCATGGAAGATCACAGTCCTGACAAACACAATGTTCTTTTTCATCGCCCCTCTGGGATTGATGGATTCCAGACTAGAGGCACAGTGGACCTGGTCATTGATTTCTGCACGACATTAGTTGCAAGTGATCGATGCTTCTATCCCAATGGTGATTCCGATGATACTGTATCAAATTGCTGGGGAGAAGTTTGCTGCATGGGAAATTACTTCTGATGCCTCTAAGCTGACATACTGGAAATGGTTTGTTTGTCGCTTTCAAAATCAACTGGAAGACCACTATAAATTAAAATTCCAGGGTAGGGGAGAAATTCCCAGTGAGTGGAGAGACCACAGTAAACCAGAAGCTATTGAAAGTATGGACGAAATGTAAAATCTTCCGAACATCCAAGCTCTACTCAAAGTAACAGATGGCCAAAGTGTCTTTAACTCTTCAAAAGAAATTGATTTGATTGAAGGGGTGCAACAATACCAATAATGAGGATGAAGCCTTTCCAAATGACTGAAACAGCACCTGTTTATAATTGAACCAATATGTATTTTAATTGTTAATATATAACAAATGAGTTGTAATGTAACATTAAGTAGGCTTATAAGGATTCTTGAAAATGGCCTGAGAAACAACATATTTGTGATTAAAGATGACATGTTTGTTCGTCATTAAATGGTGATTGTAAAAAGTATGAGAGATCAGAATTAGTGACTGTTTTTTGTCTAATTAAAAATGTTTTTTATTTTTATTTTACAAGATGAAGGTGCATGAAATTTGTATGTAAATATTTAAAGGAAAAGTTAATCAAAGGAATGAAGAAGTTTTAGAAGTTGCCAGATATTATGGACATTTTCATTCATTTAAATATACAATGTAAAATATGATTTGACTTCTGTTCTTACTCTTTTAATTTTACATGAAAATGTCATCAGACTTGACATGAAACTGTAACTTGTACACTATTCTAACAGTGTGTAAAATAAGTGAGGAGAAGGATATTCTTTATACATCCAAAGGTGTGTATATTAAAAAATAAATAAATAAATACAAGATTAAATATATAGTATGCCAGAAAAGTCATAGTAGGTAATAGGTCAATAAAAAGTGAGTGTAAAAAGTCATAGTTAAGTACGTCCAAAGAAAGAGAAAAAAAACATAGTATAGTACAGAGGTCACTAATCGGTGGACCGCGGTCCAGATCGGGACCCAGACGGCGTCTTCTATGGACCTGGGCCGAGAATAATGACATTTTGATGAAGCGTTTATATTTTAACCACCGCAGCTTTTATAGCATTTACGGCAAAGGAAACCAATTGCACGCGTGTAATGACCACACGTGATGCTTCTCTGCCAATCAGATCTGTGCATTCGAGTCAGGAAGTTTACATGCTACGGAGAGCAGGGGAAACCAGACAAGAGACAGTTGGAGAAAGCAAGTCAGAGAGAAGACATGGCGTGCTCTAAAAAGAGAAAGGCAGACAGCAAAAACAGAGCTTTTAATCAAGAATGGACAGACTCGTATATGTTCATTCTTCCCGTGGGCAGTTTCAAACCAGTATGTCTCATCTGTTCCGAGACTGTGGCGATCATTAAAAGCGATAATGTGAAGCGCCACTACGAGACAAAGCACAAATGTTTTGAGAAAAACATACCCACTCAAATCTGAACTGAGGGCACAGAAAATAAACGATCTACGAGCCCAATGTGATCGATCCACCAGAATCCTCACTCAGTCATTCATTGCCCAACAACATGCAAATTAATGTTCCTTGAGAGTAGCGTGGATTTTGGGTCAACATAAAAAACCTTTTACTGACAGGGGTTGTCAAGGAGTGCATGAATGTGGTAGCTGAAACATTACTGGAGGGAAAAAGAAAAGAGCTTTGTGAAATCAAACAAATACCTGTCAGCATTATCAACCAAAAAGAAAACTACAAAGCGATTTAAAATCCCGGCAGGACAAACTAGAGCTCACTTCTCACTCCGAAGAGAAAGTGGGCGAGTGGGATATAGGCGGAAAAGAACGAGAAAATTAGGTGCTAAGGCAGTTCAATTGTGAAGATGTGTGAGATTGTATACTACATTTTTTTAAACTTAAGATTTGAAACAGTTTAAAAAAGATGGAAAAGAGAAACTTCAGCTGTACTTTTTTAATTTAATTTTACAAAAGTTAAGCACTTAAGCTGCTATTTATTTTATTTGAAATAAGAAAATATTGATACAACTTGTTTATGTTTACTTATTTAAGAAAGGACAATGCACATTAATGAACATGAGCACTTGAGTCCAGCATGTAAATGTGCCAGATTTAGCCACACAGGCTAATTTTCATGTGCAGTTCTTGGCAGTTAGGAGCCATTTCACTTAAATATATGTAGGACACCAAATTGTCCAATGGATGTCACCCTTGTGCTTTGGGTCATGTCACTTAATATAGGTAGGGACACTCAGGTGACAGGTGTTGCTAGAAGCAGAGCACGTACTGTTTGTTTGTTTTTTTAGTTGAATGTAGTGGCTAGGGGCTACATAGTTGGGTAAATGATGCACTGACAGTAGTGAGTAGTTACAAAGTCCCACTTCTATCTTCTGCTGTTTGATGGGATATTTATTTCTCCCGCAAACATTCTCCCGTTTTCAGTGTGCCACAGCAAATTACCCTACATGACAATGAATCATAATGCATGTTAGACAATATGATGTTCCGGACCCCAGCTTGATAAAATTTTCTCTATCTGGACCTCTTTGAATACCCCTGGTCAGTGTTGTGCTAGTTACTGAAAAATAGTAATTAGTTACAGTTACCTCATCAAAATGTAACTCAGTTACTTTACTAGTTCCACCAAAAGTAATGCGCTACTGTAATAAGTAACATTTTAGTTACATGTCTTTCTTCTTCACAAGCTTAACTGAACACACCATTAAGCTCCATTAAGCCCACATTTCGTTGTCTGTTTACATAACTCAGAAGGCAAATGTTGCCACACCAGTGACTCCAGGATGGATGTATAATAAGCTTCGGGTACGCAGGAGCATTTCATGATGTTTCTCCATCATCTCCAACTCCAGCAGGGCATGGCCATGGTGTTTTGAAAAGTACAGCTGCAAGCTATTACCAGTATGATAACTGTTAGCTGTGTCATCACACTGCAGACTGCTGTAATCGAGTGTAATAGTCAGCCACTTTAGATCATTTAGCTTTAGTGTTACCTGCTGCCAAGTAAAACAGCTGTAGTTTGCAGTCTGCTCTACTTTTGTCATATTTTATTTTAAAATATCTCCATATTGCCAACATTGCTGCTCTGACGACAAGTGAATATCACGTTGCAGGTACATGAGCACAGTATCAGACTCCATAACTAATGCACCTTTCAGTAACGTGAATTAAGTTACTTAATTTGAAAAGTAATGCATTAGAGTCCTTGTTACTGCCCAAAGTAATGCCTTATAAATAAAGTAACACGTTAGTCTCAACATTGGCCCTGGTATAGTATGTTAAAAAAAGTGAAAAAAGTCGTAGTAGAGTATGTTGAAAAAAGTGGAAATGAAGTAATAGTATAGTATGTTGGAAAAAAGTGGAAAAAGTCATATAGACCCTTTTAGCCAGCATCACAATGACGTCACAGTGTTTCTCTGGAGGCAAAACAAAGTAAAGAGTGGAGGCAAATACTCATCATCCCAGAGTAATAGATTAGCAGCAGTCGTGTTTACGGAATGTTTTGTCATTGATTGAATTTTTTTAACAATGTCAGCAAAATCTCAAGGCCCTCTGTCATTTTAACAAATTAAAACACTGAGGGCGATCTGCCGTGACTTTAAATTATCCACCCGCCACCCCAAGGAATTATTTTCAACCTCCCATATGTAAGTCCCTGTACACTATTGCTTTTTAAATGATGCATTGTATTGATTTATGAGTGTTTTCTTTAGCAATTTACTTTAATGATTAGAGAGGATCCTTTCAATAATTGTAAACATTTCCATGTGCGCAGTTATTGCACTGCAGCAAATATTGTGGGACATTGAAGCAACAAAATGAAAATGATGTAGGCTAGTTATAAACTCGACAGAGGAAACAGAACAAAACATTTTGCTTCTGAAATAATGAATGAAGTTACCTGCTGACAGCTTTGTTGTGTAACGCAGAGCAGCAGCCACGGACACCTCAGTTCTGCTCTCTGCTATATTCCCATTTTAGCGAATTCAATTAATATTTTCCTCATTAATGGTGTATTATTTCACCCACCCAAAACCCATCTGAGATTAATCAGAATGTTAACAGCGGGCCGTGGATATAACCGCAGTCTGTGCATCACATCCTTTAAAAAGGAGGAATATACTCTGCCATAGACTTCAGATCAGGTTTTTCTTGGTTATTAGCGCTGGTGATTTCTGCTGCCTCAAGATAGCAACACACCAACATTGCGCCTGACCGCACCTCATTTTAAGACCGACACACCCATGGGCGCACGGAGGAGCTCAAGTACATTTGCTATTAACACAGCCTGGGCGTGAAAATTAAAACTGGAAACTAGCAATGACACTTGCGCTGTGCTGTGAGCATAGACTGTCTATGGCTGTGAGCTGCTTTGTGCCGGGTGTAAGATAGGGCCCACTGTCTTGAGGAGGCTGTAGGGCTCCTTTTTAAAGCTAGAGTGAAGAATCATGTCTTGCTAGCTTGTTGGGAAGGAAACTAAATAATGCTCCAAAGTTATGCAAAATTTTGGTAAAGGAAAAATTGTAATGTTCTTGTGAATGTATTTAATGTGGTAAGTAAAGCACTGGTCATTTAAGCACAATTATGCACATGCTGAATGCACACACGCTTATCACTCAACCATTACTTATGGTTTTTAGTTTTGGTGTGCCACCACAAGATTTTCAGTGGCCCCATCTGACCAACCCTGTGAAAAATTTCTGGGGGTGCCATTGTACGTTGCTGCCATGCTTTAATACTGTAGATTATTTAAACTATATATAAGACACAAGTCACTGAATGAGTCTGATTCCACAAAATTGATGATTGTCAAGACAAACTATTAATAATGATTTTTCAATTTTATCAGTAACAAAGATTTAAAAGTGAATGGAGTATGTCCCACCCAATGTTGGGGGTAACTCAGATTACTTTCTTGTTGTAAAGAGTAATGTAATGTTTTAATTTAGCAAGTAATCTGTTACTTAGTTACGTTTTCAAATAAGCAATCTGTTACTTTTAAAACTTTACCATCTTTCCCACTTCCTTTTGTTGCTACAAAAAGTAAAATCCCCAACATTCGCCTTGTTTCCTTCCTTGGAGGCTAACGTTAGCCATGTAGCTAACGTTACTAGTGGAAAGCTCCGGTTGTGTCAGTGTGCAGCTCAGCTAGCGAAATGGCAGAGAGGACAGCCTTTACATTGTGAAAGTAATTACTAAGCATTGATTGGGTTAACTCACTGCATGTTCAAACATGATGTACCATAAGAGAACGTTATACAAGCCTGTGTTTTATTGTTTTCATAGAGGCAGCTGCGCCTAATATGCCTCCCTGCACAGATCGTTACCAGCTAAAGTCTGCATCTGCCATCGTCAAGTAACATTAGCTAAAGTTTCTATTTACTTTCATGCACTTCAAATAACTCAACTTTTTCATTGCGGGTGAATTGCCGAAAAATGATATGTTGAATGAACTGGTTAGTGTATGCATGAGCCCTGGTACCCTCTTGAATCATATGTTTACTTCATCAAACATTATCAGGCTGTAAATGGCTGTCCTCAAACTGTCGTCCTGTTGTTATCTTGAGAAGTTATCTTTTATGGGCTGTCGATACTGTATTTATCATTCTATTAGTTTGCAGAGCTACAGATTGTGGGCTGTAGACAAGGCTATAATGATGGTTGAGTAAAGTATGCAAAAGTAGACGTACAGTAGGCTGCGCTCGCTCTGTTTTAATTTTTGGTAAAAGTTTTGGCAAAAATACTCTTGAGTTACTTTTCTCAGTAAGTAATGCTGTAGCATAACAGATTACTTTGTAATGGCAGTAATCTTGTTACCCAACACTGGTCCCACCTGCATTAATTATACTTATAACACTGGACTGAATATGCTGGGGAACAATACAATTTGAAAATACTTTGATTTTTTTCACACTGTGCATTATCACTCACTACATAATCATAATCAACAGCAAAATGTGTTTTATATAAATAAATATGTTCAGGTTCTAATGTTTGAGGCATCAAGGTGAACTTGGAATTTCAAGCTGTAATAAAACCCCAAACATTGTAAACTAATCAGAAATAATGGTGTTATAAAAAACTAAGATAGTTGGACAATTAAAGCCTCCGAAGTGAGTGTGATCACTGACCCAACATGTTCATATGATTATTTATTAAGCTTATATCAGTATTAGTTGGCAGGGCTCTATCCTAACTTTTCCACTAGTAGAACTGATTTGGTATTAATCAATGACCTTGCATGAATAGTTGTGTTAATTTGCATAACCTAATTTTGCATTGAGATTGACTGACTTGAGACTAAATAGGCTATAAGTAATAGAATATCGAAAACTAAAATAGAGACGAGAAACATAACCATATAAATATAGGCTAAGATAGTATTGACTTGGAATTAAGTTGGTTCAGTGTTTAAAAAATAAAGGGGGGGAAAGTAGCTTTGATGTTTTGCCATGTTTCTGTAGCTTAGCTTGCTACATTTCACTGGGCAGTAGCTTCAGTGTAGTGAACATTTAATGTGGAGTAGCTAGGCAGGCAGAGAATGACATGGCGCACCAAAAACCACATCTAGTAGAACATGTCCCTACAACCTGCAGTCTGTCAATCCGTTGTGAGGACAGAGAAAACACTTTGTGTATGACTCAGAGGAAATTGAAAGTGACATTTAACACACATTACAGATAAGGGAGCACATTAAAGAAATATACATGACATATTTACGTCTTGTCGTCATCACCTACGTGAGCTGTCTCTCCTGATACATATTATTATTGATTGGTTTATAGACAGGCTTCGTATCCTCTCTTTAGTGTTGGGGTTTTTGTAAGGTTTTTTTTTTCCAGCTGACTCCTGATCTCCTCATGCAACCGCATTTTGTTTTGTTGCCTTGTTGACAAGAAAGACAGGAACTTTACCGAGTCTTGATGAGCCACAGTGTATTGAGAGACAAACAACTGAACTTTACTGCTGATCATTTCTCTGCTGCAGATCGCTGACACTGGTGCGCAGCTCTCTCTCTTTGCTCGAGCACTCACTCACTACGCACACATTAATCACTGAATTATTCTCTACTCTTAAAACATGACGGTAGCGGACAGTAATCTGCCAAAACTCTCTGTAATAGGTCCGAAAGTCCGAACCATCCAAACGAGTTAGGTGTGAAAGCATCTTTAAACAAGCTGCATCTCTCTCTCTTTACTTTCTCTCTCTCTCCGCTGCATGTGTGTGTGAAGGGGGGGATGACAGAAGCGTGCACTCTATCAAGTAGGTCTGCCGAAATTTGGCACCGTTTGATTTAACATAAATCAGTATTCGGTAGTACCGTCGGTACCCAGTTCTTAGTAGCGTGCTGAGTAATTAATTAATTAATTAATTAATTAATTATGCACTCGCACCTATTCGACCTTGTAAAGTTTTACCTTGCACCTTTTCACCTCAAATTCCCTCAACTATTGTTAAGTTGTAGGCCTATACATAAACAGTCTACTTTGTTTTGGCCCAAAACAAAAATTAAGTACATTTCAATCAACTCTCTCTCTTTAATAAATGTCTATGTAACAATATGTACAATGTAAGCATGATATCAATTTAAATATTGCCTGCTTTTCCCGGTTGGTAATCCAGCCTTGTCTCAAATGTGAGATCAAGGTCAAGAAACTAGCACAAGACTGAGGACTCAGTAGACTCACTTTCTTGATGGTCGAAGACAGATTCCAAAACAGCACACAGTCATGAGCAGATTCCTAAAACAGCACACAGTAGTGAGCATTTTGCCCATACAATTGCTCTCGCAAACAGCTGCAAGTACAGGCCTGCACATACAACAAACATGGAGCAACATGGGCATCCCACTGGAGTTCACTTTCTGGCAACATGTTATATGTCCAATATTCACTGGCATTATAACTCTGGTTAACACCCAAACACAGCTAAAATGCATTTTATGCAATGTTTGTAAGAACATTTTTCTAAATATCTTTATTTAAGTTTATCGGAAATGCTAGGTGGTCACAAATTATGTTAACCATGACAACTAAAAAAGAGAAAGCAAAGAAGATTATCAAAGGGGAACTTGTTGACAGCGGTCTGTGTATGTCCAGAATAAATGAATTATGAAATAAATAATTTTGGAGCAAATAACCTGTTACACTTTAAATACCAGATTTTTTTGCTATATTCTTGTTAGGCTATCACTCAAAGTATGACCCTTTTTCACTATAGCAATTACGTGTAACTGATACATAAAAGTTTTCTGCAATCTCATCTGAGAATGCTTACAGCTCTCCTTAAAATGTACTAATTTATCTTTATTATTATTCTATTAGGCACTATAATTTTATTGTTGTTTTTATTGTTTATACATGCTGTACATATTTTTATATTTATATTCTTTATGTATATTGCTGTCACTTCTGAGCTTATCTTAGACCTTCTACCTCCATGACACTCCACGTATCGTTTCTGTTTGAAGGCTAGAGAATACATTATCTAAGACAATATACTGTAAATGTATTACTCACTAGAACAGTAAACAACTCTGCCATCTCTCAAACTCCCACACACACGTCTGACCTCATATGATGAATAAAGGCATAGACACCCTGAACTTAAGATGGGTCTTAATTTCCTCGACACAATCCATACTGTTTTGCCCATAAAATATTACCCAAAAAAGTAATGTACCTACAAAAATTATATATATACATATAAAATATAAACAGTAATTAAAAGTACTGAGTTCGGCACCCGACACTAAGTAGCGTGCTGAGTAATGAATGAATGAATTATGCACTTGCACCTCGTCGACCTCGTAATTTTTTACCTTGCACACTTCAAAATGGGGACAAATGGCATGTTCAGTGATCAATCTCATATATTAACTTGTTAATAACTTTTAATGTTGTTAATACATTTTGAGCTTTGATCGACTCTGTGTTTGGTTAATGGTTAAGTTGGTGTTATCAGTAGGTTATTGTGTTATCAGGTTTCGGGGAAATCACAAGTTAGAGCTGTTTTTTTTTTGTCATCACTGGAATAAAAGAAAAGTAGGTGCCGAACTCCTCATCACATCACATCTAGTCTGTGAAGAGCAGATAGGAGGGGTTTGTGACAGGCAGACCTACAACCCATAGTAAGATCTCTGGTAATTTGAAGAATTTTTAACAAGACACCACATCTACAAAGGCCAGGCAGGGCTTTTGAAACACAAAGGTGAGTTTATTACCAGCCACGACTGGTATTGTTTTCACCTTGTGAGTCTGCATTTGTGTGTTCCAATTGTAGCAGGATCTACCACAGAAATGGTGGTAGAAAAGTACTTTGCCAAGTGTTTATGTTTGTTTGTCTGTCTGTTTGTCTGTTTCTTTGTCTGTCTGTCTTTGGACATATTTTGTTACCACGATAGCCTCACAACTGCAAGATGCAGTCACAAAACTTTGCTGTGGTCCCAGCAAGGGTGCCAGAAGTAGGGTATAAATTAGAACTTTTGCCCCTTGTTTTAGTTGTGTTTGTATATACAGGGATTTTTCAGATTCAAGTTCAGATTTGAACTTGAAAAAATTAATAACTTGTGTTGAATGCACATTATTTCCCAAATCAAAATTCAATTTTCACCTACAGTCAGGACTTTCACCAAAATGAGATGTGTGTAAAATGTCGTAATTTTCCAAAAAAGATTGATTTGATTTACACTCTCTTAATTACATACTGATATACTTATAATACTTAGTATTTCTTTAACGGATTTGTTCTACAACTCTTTAAAGCATGAAGGACTGATAAGATTGGGGTGCAGAACCATGACAGTATAGCAGCTGGAAGAGAGTCTGAAACCACATCTGTAATGTCATCTGGGACAAATGAAGAGGGTAATTTAAGAGTTTAAAAATCAACTTTAATTATCCTAGGCCAATGAGCTAACCAACTATTATATTTTTTATGCTGATCATGTGTATTCTGATATTCCAACATGACCCCGCAGTGGAGGAGTTAAAGGAGAGTGCAGCTGACACCAAGGTAAAAGTAAGATCTCTTCACCTTTATTAGTCATCATTATTATACAACTGCTTTCTTTATTAGTCATCATTATTATAGAACAGCTTTTGTTCTCAAATAATATTCCCGTTTTCTACTACTTTTGCATTTTGTTAATATATATTGTTTCTCCTTGATTTTATTTAATGTTTAATGTTTTCTCAATTGGTGCAACACTATCTTAAAGTTGTATGTGTCTTTATGCAGTTTTCTTGTTTTGGGGTTAAAAACACACTCCTAATCTCAACATCTCAAAATACATTTAAATCTCAGTGGGTCTGACCTGCATAACTGATGTTTAAAATCACCTGCTTTCTCAGTGTGATCCACTGAATCAACCTGGTGAAGTTCAGCACTTGGAGAAGAATGATGAAAGCACAGGAGAGTCTGATATCAAATCCTGCATTTGCTCTTGGTGTACTTCACTACTGTGTTGCATAAAGGAAACACGTGAGTAATAACAGGCAAACCAGCATTAAAAGTGTTGTGCATTGGAACTAATTTATGCAGATGTGGTTCTAATGTATAATGAGGTACTTTTACTTGAAAAGTACTAGTAGAACAATTATGTGTACTTCTTTCACCACTTGTAAGCAATGTGAAACAAAAACAAGTTCGCACCACCTAATTAAATCGGACAACAAGTTGCACTAAAGTTTAAAGATGAACATGTTACTATGTTAATTTAAAGAGTCATATGTTATCAATTCTTTTTACCAGATGTTTGAAAGGTCAGTTTGGCTCAAATAACATTTCTATTACATTTTTCATTGTACAGTAACATTTACAATAACATTATATTTCAGTTTCAATGGTGTCAATGAAATATGGACGTCACTAATTAAACTAATTGTGATATTTTTTTGGCTTTGACCCTTCAACAGGAGAGGGTGATGAAGTTAAAGAGGTCAGCATTAAAAGTCGCAGTAACATGAGTGAGCGGTACATGAAGGAGAGTGACACAGTGAAGGAAACAAGTCCAACATCTGAGACTGTTTCAACACTGACCAAAGAATGTAAGAATGACTTAACTTTACTTTTATCTATGTACTGCTATAATATAAATGAAGCACATTATCATTTGTGTAGAGGAGATGCATCTATGGACATTTTAATTATACAGAGCTTTTGCAAATACATCTTATTGGTCTGGAATGGTTAACTGAAGTATTATTTATTTTTTGTTTGATCCAGCAATCTGCTTGTTGTTGGATTACCCTGCAGTAAATGAACTGGAGGAGAGTGCAGCTAAATCAGAAGTAAAGGTGAGATCTTTATACCTCAGTAGACACACATTATCTACATCACAAGTGTGCACTGAACTGAAGATGAGAGCTGTCTTAAATTTGAATTTAGACTAGAACATGCTTTGACTCCATGAACCATCTGGTTGGACACATGGATGAGTTGAGAAGTTAAAATTTAACATTCTTCTCACTAAAATACAAACCTGCTTGCATTTAGTTTGTGCACTGTGTTTTCTGTTGCTTACAGTTTTGGTGTTGTTGTGAACTAGTGTACCACTGTATGCTGTTTTGAAACAATGTGTTTTCTTAGTGTGATCCAGTGAATCAACCTGGTGATGTTGAACACTCAGAGATGAATGACGACCGCACAGCAGCAGGAGAATGTGAAAGTAAGTCTGAAATTCCCTCTGCTACCAATGAGAAAAGTAACTATTTAATAGTACAATAGCATGGAACAGTCAAAAATAGAACTAATTAAATGTACACATTTCAAAGTGTTAGAAATATAATGGTTCAATAGTATATTACTCTGACCATCTAACACATTTCCTTATTCTGCTGCAGGTGCCTTACATATGGATATGAGTAGAAACAAGACTACGGTACGAAACTGATTTTATTTACAAGATCTTAAGGACAATTTACTTCCTATTATCCCATTTTATGACATTGTGTCACATACATGTTAATTTACTCATTTACAGGAGTCAGTGAAGATTTCTGAAGAGATCAACAGGAAGGAACAATATCGAAGAGAAACTGAAACACTGTTTAGCAGACTTCACCTTCAAGACAAACATCAACAGAAGTTGTCCCCAGCAGATTTTCTTAAAGTAGGTCCACCTGTGAAA
>JAOVVB010078379.1:0-13738 GCA_028570985.1 Heterobranchus longifilis
CTGCATTGAATGGGGCTGGTGGCAGCTCCATTCAATACGCTGATAAGAGCCTTCTGGACCTTCTAGTGTGGGGAGCCGGCCCCTACTGACCTACATCTATGGGACTGATAATGAATGACAAGGCCCATTCACTCGAGTGTTAACATTTGAAACGGGTGCACCAGCTCGAGGTCTGACCTGGTTTCATCCAAAACCGGTGACGTTGGCGGCGGGGTCTGACTCTGTGGTGCAGGAGTGATGAATTAAACAGCAGTGACTACTTTAACTGTAAGCATGTAAAAAGTCCACCAGCACTATTTTAGCTACGTCCGCTATTGCACAAATGTCGCCTCTTGTAAACAAATGAAATTTCGGTGCAAATTAGTGACGTCACATGCACGTGAATTTTCCAAAAGGTCTGTTTACCGTGTACTTAAACAGCGTTTGCATGTGGACAGGAGGCCAGAACACATAGAAAAAGCTACATTTTTAAAAATCCCTATGTACATGTGGACAGGGCATAAGTTGGTCATGGGCCCCTAGACTACTCTTTGTGTGGGGCCCCCTCTTACTCATCATGCTTTACCAGAAATAAAGTAATTTATTGCTGTGATGTTAATGTGATGGAATATTACATGGATCCACACACATGCACACACTCTGCGTGTACTGGCATTCACACACACCTTTACTATAAACAGCAATTCTACAGAAAAACAAACATTCACACACACGTGTAATCTGATAACAGCTTTTAGTTTTCTAAACCAACAGGTACAACACCGTGTTTTGTGGTTAACTTCGTAGATCTTGGTGTTCTTTCAGCCGTTTTTGTGCTCCGCTATGATATTTTCTTTCTGACATTTTTTGCCACTGTGTTGTCCAGTAAGTATTGTTTGAAAAAAAAAACAAACACATGATGTGGTCTACCCAGTCAGCTGATTCTTGTGGGCCAATAGGGGTCAAGGTTTGTAAATAATAAATAAAAAAATAGTCCTACGTCCAGGTTGGAGCCTCCGTGTTACAGACACAATTGTCCGTGTCTGCGGGTGGGAAGCCGGATAGGGATGTGTGTCCTGGTCGCTGCACTAGCACCTCCTCTGGTCGGTCGGGGTGTCTGTTCTTGGGGGGAGGGGAACTGGGGGGAATAGTGTGATCCTCCCACGCACTACGTCCTGCTGGTGAAACTCCTGGCTGTCAGGTGAAAAGAAGCAGCTGGAGACTTCACATGTGTCGGAGGAAACATGTGCTCGTGTTTACTGCTGTGAGTTGTAGCTGTTCTCTGCTCATCAGCAGATCAGAGTGGGTTTGTTCAACCTGCGAGCTCAGAGGTGAGAAGGTCAACTACCTCAAAGAACTGGCTCCTGTAGTCGGCCCCTGGATTTTCCCACTGAGGAGGTGCATTCCCAGAATCATAACGGCGAGGAGTATGCCGTGTGGAGGCAGAGTCGGTGGCCGTTCTTTTGCCTCAGTGCACCTCAGGTGTGTGTAATGTGTCTGGAACATCTGCACTGCTGACTGAACTGTCTCCGAGTCTGTGGACCGGAGCATCCGAGACACCTCTTCCACAGCAGAGAACATTTTGAGAGACACTTTCAATCAAAAAAAAGTAACTCTAATCCCCTAATCCTGGAACTTCCTACCACCAGTGAATATAAATAAATCCTTCCAACACAGTGAAACCTGATGTGCTGTCAGTTCCCTGAATCAACTTTTCTCTAATTACATAAAATATTAATGAGTTACCTGTGAGCTCTAATTTGTTTTCTGGTTGTTCTTCAATCAGAGTTCAGTCTTGGTTCCATCTTTGAGGAGCGACGGGCTGCTGATGATGATTATGATGATGATGATGATGATGATGATGATGATTATGATGATGATGATTATGATGATGATGATGTAGGCCCCTCATATAGGCTCATGCCATTATGAAATTAAAATACCCTTTTCTTTTTTCATTGGCTTGACCACATTAGTCTTTTTGGCCTGGTGGACGAGGAAAAGAACATTTAAGCCGTATCATTGCACCCCTGGGCTTTTTCTATTAATAATGTCAGTTATTAAACAGAATAGCATGGTGAAATGGTGACAAATCATGATGAAAGACAAGTGGCAGAGTGCCTGGTCAGAACGGATCCTGCTGTAATTGGAAAGCTAGAAGATTTATTCACACAGGTGTCCATATGTGACTGTAAACCCGAGAGACACGGATCACATACTTGCTCAGTCAGTTGCATTGAAATAAGTTATCAAAGTAATCAGAATCACAACAGAGCAATATAAGAGTCAATGTATATCTTTTTACCTTCCATGTTTCCCAACTTAACACACATTTGGCGCTGCATGAGTGAGGTTAGTCCTTGGAAACTGCTGCCTTGGTCACACACACTGTCACAAGTACATTTCCATGTGTTCTCTCCTCAAGGCAATGAATCAATCAAGCTTACATGCTATAAAAGCAAAAAGGGGGTGTGATTATTATTGCACTAAATACTATGTTGTCAGAGTGCCATTTTTTTTTGTTCTGCTGCTTCTTTTACTGCTGGTCACAGATGAGTGTTTTATGGCCCCGCGGCCCCTAGCGCATGGTCTTGATGCAGTAATGGGGCCCTCACATTCCCGTAAGACTGCTTTTTAAACAGACTGACATTGTAATTACGCCTGGCAAAGGGCTATGACGCAGCATAAAGCGTTGTGGCTATCTTCGTGCAGCCTGTGTAAAAACTCCCGGAAGTCTGGGGCCACATGACTGCAAGAAAGACCTCTGCACCAGAGCTCACACGACCCTCACTGATGGCTCGGCCAGTGAAAACCATCATGTTTTTTTTTTCCTACGTTTTAGGTTCTGAAATAACAATGAAGAACAATGGAGGCGCCAGCCCGCAACCCACGCTAATCTGGACACACCTAGTGCAGTGTTCAACTGACGCTCTGCAACTATGTGGTGTTAGAAATCTAAAAGAACAAGGAGGACAAATGAAAAGAGTGTTAGCAAGTTATAGGGTGGCTTATTGGACCCTGGTTGGAGACCTTGGCCTGAGCAGAAGTCCGAGCTGTGAGGTCATCCAGACAGAGGCTAGGATTTTACAACACTAGCGGGCGTCGCTCTGTGGGTGGTGCACAGCCAGGGACGGGGGCCAACTTATTTGCTGTCATACTTGTACCCACATATTGGATTTCTGTGAAATAATATTTGGGTTTCCCGGTGACTCCTCCTGCCCAGCGTTTGGTCCAGACTGGCTGCTTGGCCCCAGGAGAAGCACGCAAAAAATATCAAAGATAGCGCCACAAAACCAATGAGAATGTGTAACAATACCCAGAGTTTCCCTCTATTTCATCCACTGAGTTTCTCCTGCAGCCTGACAGTTTGATTTATCTGTAATTTATTCTGAAATGACAGTCGGAAAATAATTTATTGTGCTTTCTAAGTGAAATAAACCATGTCAGGATGATGTGAAAATTATAAATGACTTTAATAAGAAGTTACTTGGGAATAATATATGTCTGACTGCAGCACTACAACCACTGTGCAATACTCCGGTCCTCATACTTTTAGAAATTGTTTATGCAGAGAATAAAGTGTAAGCAAGGCACTAAAGGTGATCGATGAGGAGAATACGTCGATGGTAGAGGCAATAATGGAAGAGGTAGGGGAGAGTGGGGTAAGTTGACCCACCCAATTTTTCTCGGCAACTGTGCACATATGTTGTCATGCGACCATAAATTCAGGGAGCTCCCAGCATTTCTATTTGTCTGTGATGGATAGAAGCACATTACTTTAAGTATTAATTTACATGAAAAAAAATATTTTTGTTGTCAAAGTCAATTTTCTGCATGTCAGGTATAATGACTGTTATGACAAAGCAAATGTATCCAGGTCTACATATAAAACCACGTGAATCATTTGGCTAAAGATTAGCATGAATTGCTAAACTGGACAGTTTTTTTCCAAAAAGGCGATTATATGGCAAAGTGAGCCAGTGCTTCAACTTACTCTACCATACTGAAGTTAAGTATTAGAAGTATAAAATTTATATTTCAGTATTTCAGTGTAGTATTAAACAACTGGTTTAGTTTATCATGTTACACATCGTAGAAAAGCAGCAAAGGCTGACTTATCTCGTGTAGTTAAATACAGAATCTTCAGAGAGTTGAATTTTATTATTTTAGGTTTCAAGAAAAGGCATGCCACCACCTCTTCTTGTTAATCTTCTGTCAAACACTTATTTTGTTTTATTATGCATGACTGGATGCCAGCAGATTTGAACTTTGTTCGTTAACATAATTTCGTTAAGATGTTTTGGCTTTTCTTTGCTCCTCAAAACCATACTGGCTGTATATACTTACAGAAATATTTAAAATCTTTTTACCAATGGCAAACATTAAATTATTCTGTATATTAAACTTTATTTGTTTGGTTTTATGTGTTTTAAGCTAGCTTTAAGAAAATAAATAAGTTACTATTTGCAAAAGGTAAACATTTATTATTAAATTACTTTTTTTTAAAGTGGTAATTTAAAAAAAAAAGTTCAGGTTTAAACTTAAAAAGACAAATGGTCAATTCCCAGACTCAGATAGACTTACCCCTAACCTTTTTTATTTATTTATCTGAAGTCATATTTTCTACGCATCCATGCAATCTTATAATTTTGATTGATAGGAAATATCCTGAAATAATACTAGATGTTTTCATTGTACTTCTCTCGTATTTTTTCTTGCCTAGAGGACATAAAACTGGCTCATCTTCAGGCAGCTTTGGGCATTCCCGTCTCGTCGTACAGCTTCTTAACACTTCCTGGTTTGAGGACATCGCGTCTGAAATGAGTGTGCCTCTTTGCTGTTCCCAAGAAACTACAGAGCACACCCCAGGGTCACTCTTCAGTAAATTATAGTCACTTCAGCAGCTGAGAGCAGTGAGATTGCCTCTGAAGCTGAGATCATTTATCATTTCCGATGCACGAATCTTCCTGGAGGAAATGTCAAGTTCATGATGCTACAGCTGTAATCTTCCTAATTTTGCTATTTTTGAATTTGCACTTGAGCACCACAGTCATACATGTTTTGGTGGTGGAGGCCGGAGCACCCGGAGGAAACCCACGCACACACAGCGAGAACATGCAAACACAAGTCCTTCAAACCATACGGCCATATAGGTCATATGTTCCTGCCCGCTAATACAACCCATACGAGCGTTTCCTAAATTACCGTCACTAGCGGTGGAAGTAAATACGACCCATATGAGCGTTTTTTTGTCCTCATACAAATGTTACGTGTTAAATGTTAAAAACTGACGTTGTGGGTAAGGTTAGAAAAAATCATGATATTTGAGACATTAAATCACTTCCATGCATCCGCGTCACATCACAATGCCACATGACACGGAACGTCACAACGTCACATGACACGGAACGTCACGTACTTCTGGTTGTTATGGTCACTCAGCTGTTTAATTAACCACAGTCTCCTTGGTGAAAGTCCTAGGATTGCAAAATTACGGTAATATTCACTTTCCATGAGAAATTAACGGGGGTCCAGGTGGGTTTGCTCCGGTTACTCCGGTTTCCTCCCACAGTCCAAAGACATGCAGGACAGGCTGAGTCTAAATGTCCTGTGTGTGTGAGTGTGTGAGTGAACGGTGTGTGTGCCTGCGATGGACTGCCGACCTGTCCAGGGTGTATTCCTGCCTCGCCCAATGCATGCTGGGATAGGCTCCACCCCCCTGCGACGCTGCTCAGGATAAGCGGGTTAGATAATGGATGGATGGATTTTTTAACAGACCTCCCAGTTTTTTAAAATATAGGCCTCTACCAACCTGTTGAGACGTTGCTTCATGATAAACACATCAAAATACATCAAAATACCAAAAACAACTCAAAATTTGCTCTACCAAATGGTAAAGCGGTACCTTAATATTCCCATTAATTCCCATATATTCCCAATAATTCCCATGGACATTTTCCAATGCAAAAGAAATAGATCAAAGTTTCCAGAAACTGTCCACCCCTTTGCAACCCTACTATGCACTAAACACAAAGTACAGCTGAGGATGATGGGAATGCCATTAGTTTTGCAGGTATTCAGGGCTAAAAATAAGGTGGCTATTTTCTATCGTAGATGGACAAATCAATCAATGGGCTAATGTACATGCAAACATTCTGTACAGATGGACATTTTACTGTTAAATTCACTTGAGCGACTTGTCATGAGGAAGTATACATCAAGAAGAGCAGAAAACTCACCTAAAACAGGGAATGCAAACTCCACACAGTACTGTTATTTCATGGTTATAATAAGGAAATGAAACTGGATGAATTTACCTTTCGGTGTTGGGCCAGCAGCTGTGACCCTGCTGGGGCGTTGTGCCGGAGCCAGGGGAGCAGCCGGGCAGAAATGTGTGTTGCACGCCCTAGAAGTGACAGGCCTCTGGTGGGGCAGGCAGCCAGCTGCGGGGCGGCCTTGCCGGAGACACTGGATGGACCGAGTCTGGACTCCTCCGCCACAGGACACAGAGCACTGAGACAGAGGTAGGAGAGAAACAGCCAGAGAGACAGAAACAAATACAAGTGCAGAATGAGAAGGAGCAAAATGAGAAAAAGGCACAGGGATATAAATAGAAAATGTCGAAGCGCACAGAGAAAAGGGGAATCGTCATAAAAGAAGCAGAAGAGGGATGGAGGAAAAGTCTATGCAGAGACAAAGAAGAGATGAAGAAAACAAACATCCCATCCAGTACTTGCCCTCCAGCGAGCTGTCAGGAGATATCTTCTAACATATCTAACATGCAGGAATCGCAAGCATGAGATCAAGCAGAATACGACACTGCTATAAGAGGTTGCCCTTAAGACTTTTTGCATAATAGATGATTGAACACATAGCCTACACAACCTGCCCCAATAGACTCTGTTTCAGAGTGGAGTTTTTGGATTGCATCTGAGGCCCATTCCACACACGAGAACTATGCTATGTCTGTGAACTACTAACACCACCTACACTGTACAGTCTGCCTCTGCAGTTTTTTGGTGAAACAGATATTCAAACACAGCAGCCACTCATGGTCGTATATATCTTGTATTGATTGATTGTTTTTGGCCTAGACGTTGTGTTGCCTTCCTCATCATGCCAGGGCCTTCCAGAGAACTGGGCCAGGTAAACAAAAAATCATTGAAGCGAGAGATGGTGGGGTAAATAAATGTGAATCTGACGAACCCTTTTCAGTAGATTTGTTAGTTGAGGGTGCTTTCGCACCTGAGCAGTTTGGTCCATTTTTAAAATGGAACCCTGGAGATCGTCCGGTTTGTTAGGGGTGGTGTGAAAGCTCATTCAAACAACCAAACTCTGGTCTGCCTGAAAACGTCTCGGTTTGCTTCCAAGTGTACCAGAGTTCAGTTCACTTTAGGTGAGAACGCAATCCGACCTAAATACAGGAAGTGAACCAAAAAATACTGCTTGTTGTTTGTGTAACAAGGTCAACACATCATCATCTCTCTCTCTAATCAGGGCCTGCCTTCACCTTTCGTACTGTCTCACTCGTCTCATTCGAAGACAACTTGCCGTCTTGTCAGCTGCTCATATTGTTTGCCTTCTTCTAAATTATTTGATTGATAAAAACACCAAAGCACAAGCAGAAAACACAAGACTGCATACATTTGGTGTTGCTCCATTATTTCTGAGACCAGGAAGTATCAGAAATCCAATCCAATAGAGGAACAACCGTTTTCCTTTGCGATAGACAAAGTGCAGTGTGAACACTAACCAAGCCAAAAGAAAAATGCAAGACTGTTGCTACTTCATCCCCGAATCTAGAGTCTACCAAACTAAAATCATCATCACAAAATGGGATGATTTTGCTCATAGCTACTTTGGAAGAATGCAGATCCCTTTGACAGCAGAGCATAATACCCACGTCCCACAACTTCCTGACCTCATTTAGAACAATTTACTTCTACATCCATATTGCGATCACACTTTTTTTTCGATTCAGTTTTCAATTGACCGTTCTCTAAGCCCTGTGCCTGCCAAGCTTTAGATTCGAGCATGTAACTACTTAATCACTCGAAATTCCTAGTCATTTTTTAAACAATCCTTGATCTCAGACAATTGTCGCTGGCAGATCTTTTATCTGCTGGAGCTAGCGAGTTAATAAGCTGACATTAGCTTTGTTCATTGGTTGAAAATGCCATCCTTGGTTTTTAATGTTTCAAGATCACTAGGTTTAAAATGGGATCTTAAATATTTATTTGATTGCTACAAACATTATGTAATGCTAAAAAACTGAGGCTAAAGCTACATCTCCAAAATTCAATAAAGAGCAGGACACAGTTGCTTACATTACTACGAACTCTGGAAGTATCCAGGACAGAATCCCACACAGTAGGAAAATACTACATAGTGCTAGTCGCAGCTTATAGAGCAGATAAACACACTGTTTAACCAATTTATTTAACTTTTGCTCTTGTGCTTTTGTTTATGGAAACACTTCACAGTAAGAGTATCTCAGTAAGTAAAATATAATGCATTTTCATGCATTTCAAATAATCTATGCTGCATCATAAGTGATTATTATGTAAGATGTCAAGATGTTAATGGAATGAATTGTAAAAACTTTATAACTTATAATTCATTATTAGTCACATCTATAATAGATGTATAATAGTGCATCAGAAAGCATCGTGTATATGTATGAGTGTAGTCATGAAGCATTATGAATGCATTATGCTTCACTATGAATGCCCTCATAATGCACTATAGATGTGGTCTTCATAAAAAGTGTTGCCAATTCTTCAACAAATGTATGCAACACCTCCCAGTTGTTTGGAGAGAAGCAACATATCTTGAAAATTATAAGTGAATCCTTGATGGAGTATATTATCTGACAACATAATTTATTGGCATGGAACCCTTCATAATCTCAGGAGGAAACTGGCAAGATTGCTGAGCAGAGCTTGTAACAAATCAACTCCAAAACACACCAGAAAATAGAAATGGTGGAAGATTGGGCTTGGGGTAAGCAACCCCATTCGGTAAAAGATGTATGCCACAGAAATATTGATGAAAACCAATGAGGGCTTTCGTCAATGGCCTGTGTTCCTTACGGAATACAAAGGCCTAAGTAAAGTAAGATTTGTTTGTGGAAAGACCCTCCAGTAAATGCAGGCTCTCTCTTACTAGAGCCCCATGGACACCATTTCTACATGTGGAAAAATACAAAGCTTTTAAGTTCCGACTGACTTCAGCCATCCTCCCAAATACAGACAAATGTCCAGGTAACTGATGTGAGATCCCCCACTGGAAGCGAGACATGAGGGAGACGTGAGCCGCATGTAAGCGTTCCGTCATCCAATCCACACAGACTCCGTCCTCCGTAGCTGCCCGCCAGCCGCTGACAGCAGCAGCTCCTGGGGAGCAGCTGTCTATGCAGATTACACTTCACAAACACAACAAAACAGTATAAAAAAACGTGCGTCTCACAGAGTCAGTGTGGATTAATTCATTCAATAAAATTAAAGCGTACAGTATCTGTTACGTGTGTGACGTCAAAAACGCTCTCAGTGGGGATTGGCCGTTAGTGTCATTATAGCTATGATGACAAATTCTAGTTAGAGTATCCAGTCATGCGTTACATGTCCCGGGATTCAATCTTTTACCAAATATTAATTTAGTGTACATCACAATTGTGCCACGCGTGGAAGAAAAGTGCCAATTTGGAAGACTGTCAGCTGGAATGCACGTGTAGCACTAAAAGTCTCTCGCGTAGACAGATTAGGATCAAAGCCTGAGCAAATGTACCTGTTGCCAAGGAGATGAGTACCAGCCTAAGACCACAGCACTGGAGCTGGTTCTGCCAGGGACAACCCGAGGGGGCTCTGGGCACGGGCCTCGGTTGCAGCTCTGCTGGAGATCCACCAAAGGTTTAGCCATATTCCTGCACCTCCGTATGGGGAACTCCACATACCTGTGCACGATAGGACAGATTTGCCGACTCAAAATTGTTTCCAATTTTGAAAACATTCTGAGGATAGTACACAGATGACACAGTGGGGTCTCAAGTATCTGTGCAGATCTATTAAAGTTGAAGGCACATACCCTCCCTGTGAGTCTCTCTCCCCGCAGTGAAGCTCTCTCTTCTGGATGCCCGAGCCACAAGACCTGGAGCACTGAAACAGAGTGCAGGCAGGAGGGACAATTTTACAAAATGAACTCTGTGAATGTGTGTGTGTGTGTGTGTGTGTGTGTGTGTGTGTGTGTGTAATGCAGTGGGTTCCCATAGCAGTAGGCACCACAAGGTCACTTATTGTTGTAGTAATACAGCCAGAATACTAAGTGCTCAGCTCTACTGAGTATTTTTCCATCATTATATTTGATGAGCAGACAGTGTATATGTACGTGTGCGAGTGTGGGTATATATGTGTCTGGCTCTTTTTCAAAATCCAAACCACCATTCTGGGAGTTAAGTATCTTCACTGTGTTTTATCTTGCTAGTCTTGTGCTGCAAGCCTAACCCTTACACTGACCTTTCTCATTCCATTTTCAGCAACATGAACTATTCAGCATGTAACTGAGTGCCCTCTCTCGCACTCAAACTACAGTACTTAACATAAATGAGAGCGGAGAAGAATTTACAGCACCAAGGCAGGTAAGAGTTCACACATCTTTGGCACAAACACTAAAAGAATATGCTATCTGAATTGATGATGAGGCCGTCAGGTACTTGTACAGATTCGTAAAAAACATAGATTAAACTTTCTAGATGTAAAAATAATTCAGTAGCAATTTCTATGAAGACCACATCTATAGTGCATTATGAGGGCATTTATAGAGAATTACAGTATAATGCATTCATAATGCTTCTTGACTATGCTTTCTGATGCACTATATCAACAGCCATGAAACATTATAGATGTGACTTATAATTAATTATAAGTTCAAGTGTCTTATGGATGCTATGTTAACAAAAAACAATTAGTGAGGACAAATGTAAAACAACATTATATCTCAATAAAGGGAGGTAATCTGTGGAAGCACTGTAGTGAGTAAGTTAGTAAGTTTAAACACATCTTTAAATATAACATACTGAACAGTTATAAGATGGAAGAACAGAGGTTGACTGGAACTGATTATGTAAGGGATAATGTAGGATGAACTGGTCATTATTGAAAATAGAACCCCGACAGGGTGCTTAATACATTATGACTGCATATACTCACATATACGCACCTCAACAATCAACTATAAAGCACTCACAGTATGTTATAATAGCCCCTGCAGTATCATTGTATGTGTTAGGCTAAGTAAAGTGAAGTACATATTGATGCATCTATAATAATGCATGCTTCATCATAACGTTTCATTTTTGGTGGTAAGTAAAGTATAATGCATTTGCATGCATTTCAAATAACCTATGCTGCATCATAAATTATTATTATGTAAGATGCCAAAATATTAATGGGATGAATCCTAAACTTTCTAACTTGTAATTCATTATTAGTCGCATCTATAATGTTTTATGTCTGTTGACATCAGAAAGCATCATGTATGTGTATGAGTGTAGTCTTACATTACACATTATGAATGCATTATGCTTCACTATGAATGCACGTATAATGTAATGCACTACAGATGAGGTCTTCATTGAAAGTGTTGCCAATTCTTCAACAAAAGTATGCAACACCTCCCAGTTGGAGAGAACAAACATATGGAAATTATAAGCGAATCCTTGATGGAGTATATTATCTGACAACATCATTTATCAGCATGGAACCCTTCATAATCTCAGGAGGAAACTGGCAAGATTGCTGAGCAAAACTGAAACAATAATGTGGACATTTTAGCAGATTGACCTGTATCCTGTCTATGAGGGTTAAAGATGAGTGGTGGTCGAAAGCCTGGCTTTTGCAAATACTGCCCAGATATAAGACTGAATTAAGTATTGTGGTGCTGCAGGGATGTATTCTACAGTCTCAATGAAAATGAGAATGATGGAAAAATATAATTCCCTCCAATGCCATGAATCATATCGCAATTGCAATATCAGTCAAAAATAATTGCAATTAGATATTTTTTTCAAAGTTGTTCAGCCCTACCCAGATATAAGATATGTTTGTGTTATTGTGACATATTTCCTCATTATTATTGTTATTTTGTTAATATGTCATATTAACATGAAAAATATATTGCTGAAAAGGATCAGATAAAGACAACACGTTTCACAAGTTGTTGTTTTTTTTCTTGTCATGGTGGCAGCAATACGCCGCCGTACATAAAAGTGAAAAATAACAATCATGATTTCTCAGAGCTCAAGATGATGCCTTCGAATTGTTTGCAGTTCAAAACCTAAATATATTTAATTGGCAATCACTCAAAAGATGCAAGAAGAACATTTTTACATTTGAAAATGTTTGCTTGATAAATTAATCATCAAGTAATCAACTATCAAATTTGTAATCAGTTAAATTGTCTACTTGTTGTGGCATTAGCTGCTTTAATCTGTGTGACAATTTTCCATCTTGCATTATTGGTCACAAGGAGGTCAGACACGTTCACCGATAGCTTGAAAATCACAATTATTTCATTCCACAAGTTATTTTATTGAAGTATTGTCATTTCTTTTTATTATTCATTTTTAGTTATTCTTTTTTCCCTACTCCTAGTCCATTTCCTACATTTACCAGTTTGTCTTTCAGCGAGCTCAGTGAAGCGTCGTGACATTGAGCAGTGCTGATACTAAGAGGCTACTGAGGCTGCTGGCTCTTTGTGTTCTTAAATCTGAAGGACTGACACCAAAGCTTGATGTTTACTGCTGATGTGAAGCGTGAGGTTATGTCTTCTACATTTGGAGTGAAACAAACACACCACCAAGCAACAAAATGGACCCACAAAGCAAGGTCCATCATCAAAATCTGTTTGTTTCTCATAACAGCTTGCAAAATAATTAAAGGAATATACTTCACCCACAAAATTTGTATATCAATTACTATTAGTGTTTGAATTATGTTGAATTTGTGAAGAAGATGTTTTTGTCAAATGCCTCTCTAGTTAACGAAGAATCCATATATTTAACAACAGCAAAACATCCATTTAAAAACTTCCACACAAGTCGTCCAGTATAATCCAAGTCTCATGTATGCTCAGTACTTTCCAAACAACATTTCCACTACTCGTCCCAGAAGCTTGCGCAGGCCCCATATTACTTCGATGATCAAAGTTTTCTTCACAAATTCAACACTCGGCGAGTATACAAATGGTCATTTTGAGAGTGAAGTGTTACTTTAAACTGAACATTTCTGAACACACATCTATTGCTACTGCTCCTTGAGCTTCATGTCTCTGTTTTTCCTACCTCTCCCCAGGGAGTAAGGATCCACTGCAGCCTTTCGTTCTTGGGGCAACGCCGCAGGACGCACGTCTCTTGGGCTTTGGGTCTGTGGTGCTGTCTGCACATGCTGTCGGGCACCACCACCGCTTTGGCCCCAGGATCAGTGCTGCAGCAAAACACGCTCCGCTTCCTCAGTCCACGGCCACAGGTCTTAGAGCACTGCGTGTGGACAAGAAGGAAGTCAGAGAAGTCACAAAAGTCAAGAACACACATGACTGCATGCTCGGTAGACGAGTGATTCAATAGGCGAATGTTTAATGAGACACTAGGGGACACTACAGGTGGGTACAACTTTTAACTAATATATATCACCATGAAACTTCTCCAGTTGACATTAAGACGATGTTGTTTTGGTATTACAAGTTTTTTGAAGTTTTATGCTTAAAT
>JAOVVB010078398.1:0-13738 GCA_028570985.1 Heterobranchus longifilis
TGCGTGCGTGCGTGCGTGCGTGCGTGCGTGCGTGCGTGCGTGCGTGCGTGCGTGCGTGCGTGCGTGCGTGTTTCTACCTGTGGGTCGTTGAGGCCTCTGGAGTCAGAGTCAGAAGTGTCTCTGTACTGAGAAGAAGCCATCTCCACATCTGTTGACGCTCTGCTTCGCTTCTTCAGGGGCTTACAGGCATCTGAGATCTCACTGGCTCCTACAGGATCACATAGCGGAGGAAAAAAAAAAAAGAAAAAGAAGATGGATTTCACTTTTTTTAAAAGTGTAAGGAGTTCCCACCACAGATGTTTTACAGGAGGCACAAATGAAAGATCCCTACCTTTCTGTGAGCCGGTCCTCAGTGTGGTCTCAGGAGCCATCTCAGCCTGTGAGGAGGTTAAACAAGGACGTTTGTTTTTATTTTTATTATTTGTTTATTTGTTTGTTTCACACACATAAATACAAATCACAATGAAGAAATATAAAGTATGTGTGAGGGTGTGGTAGAAACCTGTCATGGCTTACATAAAAAAACACACACCCAAACAAACAAAAGGTAAAATGTAAACATACAAGATCACCAGTACGTTTTAAATATTAGTGTTCAAAAGTTTCATATAAAGATCATCATGGTGCTAATTTTGATTCAGGTTGAATCACAAAATAATGAAGCAGACGATATGTTCAAGCACACAGGTGGTAGATTACTTTGTAATATAAAAGTATTTCCACTGTAGGAAAACATGATTACTGCTGTAACAAGGAATCATTTGGAAATTTCAACTTATGAAGGAAAGACTTTTATGATTATTTGATGATATTTAACTATTGAGTTCCATTTTAAAAATAAAAACAGTACAGTAGAAAAAATTCAAATTTTTGGTTTTCATATAATGTGCAATATAATGTCATTTTTGCTTGGTACATCAAATGTGAGAAATTATTGTTGAAATACGTGTCTTTCTCTGCTCCTTTTGGCCGCTCCAAGCACCGTAACACCACAGATAGACAACAAGCATCACAATCCAAGGTATTCTGTATATATTCATTTAATTAAACAGCCTGAGTGGCACATAACGTGAAGACACAGTATTTTTTTTACTTTATCTTCTCCAGTGGGGCTAGTGAATTTCCTGGATAGCAAGTCTTAACGTCGAGCCCTGCCCTTGTATTTTCTATTTTTCATATTTTGCCTTTATTTGACAGCTGACAGCAGGAAAATAAAGAAAACATGGGGAGAGAAGGGGCTGGAATCAAACTGGGAACGTGCAGTGCTGTTTTTGTCTGAATGCCAGGTTATCTGTGTAGGACTGATACCTGTTCCTTTTTGGTTTTCTTCTTCGGGACGGGATCGTTGCCTCTCTCTGACTCAGACCTGCTCCTGACCGACCGCCGCTGCAGCTTCCTCTCCTGAGAACCTGAAAAACACATAAAAATACTGAGCTGTATCTCTTATTGACTTTACAAACACGTCAAATATTCATCATCAAAAAAAACAAACTGTTTTTTACTAACCGTGTGGACTACTGTGGTGTGATCCAGGAGAGGAGGTCTGCTGCATTCCTCCCTCCTCGCTCCTCCGACTAGCAGGGGAGCCTCTCCTCTCCTCCCCCTCTTCCTCCCCTTCATCCCCGTCTTCCTCCTCCTCTGGACTCGGCTCAGGTTTAGCTCTGCTGTCCTGTTGAAAGCATCGACATTTGAATATCTGTACAGGATCCCTCAGGATAATCTACATGTTTCTGTCTGCGTGAGTTACAACCAACCTCAGGTGAGCAGTATCCCAGGTCGGGCTGCCGGGACTCCCTCGCCACTTTCTCCTCCTTCTCTTCTTTTTGGTCTTTTTTTGGAGACGGAGCTGCTTTTTTCTGCAGCAGAGGCCAGTCACACTTTGTGATCTCCACATTTAGCCTCTTCATGGTGATGGAGAGAGGCAGCAGCTTCCTGGCGGCTGCCGTTTTCCACGCCCTGACCGGCGGCGGCGAGTCCTGCTGCGCTCGCGCGTCACAACCAGCGTTCCGTTTCGGGGAGGTGGTCTTACGCTGGTTCTTCTCTTCATTTGAGGCCTGGGAGTTTGTGTTGTCGTCCGCGTTTGAAATACTACACTGTCTGCGCGGCAGCAGTCGCCGTGGCGGCGGCTCTCTCTCCGGTGATTTCACTCCTCCCTCTTCCTTCTTACTGATGGAGCCGCTGGAGCGCCGGTTCCGTTTCTCGGCTCTGATGTTGGGTTTCTTGCTGGACGTGCCTTCATTGGGGTCTGGGTCGACGTAGATGAAGGTGTAGTTGTCAATTCGCTCCTGTCGCGTCATCACGAAGGCGTCCTCGGCGTGGCCCACACCCACCTCCCACTGAGAACGCTCCCGCTGAGGGATAGGCTTCAGAAGCTGGAGAAGAAGAAAACATCAATACATCAATACTATAATACATCAATAACTTTGTTGCTAAATGGAACCTGTCTGACTGGAGAATCAATATTATCAATATTGGCTTCATCAAATATGGATAATTGGGATGATTCAGAAACAGTGTCATCAGTAGATCGTTTGCTTAGATTTTCAACAAAAAGGATCCACCGTTTAACCTACATGTTTTTTTATTAATGGTAAATTAATTTAACAGATTTTCACCAAGATTAAATAGTTCTGTTCTGCTGTCAGAGTTACTGAATAGAAGTGACTCACAATCATTCAAATGTTTGAAAGAGATTGGCAAGTTATTTAGTGAATGCATGCGAGTTTAGGAAAATAAACTGTTGTACTATAAATATTGATTTTTTTTTTTTGTCTTACAATCCCACCAGGGGTGAGCGATGTGATGGCATAACATAAATAAAAGTCAATTCATTCATTTATTTATACAGTAAATAAGGTCATTTAGTGCATGTGATAGAAATGGGAGAGAAAATGCTAAAGAGCTGCTAATTACATTGAATGTGAGACTCAAATTCTCTCAAATGTGTGATTTGTGAATGGGCTATATTAAATTAAGAATTAAAATAACAGGCCCTAATAATACAATGTATTGAGTTGAATTGTAAAATACTTCTCCTCTGACTTATGTCTTTCTCACACCTCTTTGCATTTGAGGGATTCTTTATTGTACTATACAGAATAAAAATAGACTTATAAAGAAAAATAATTGATAATATATTGTTAAAGATTTGCATCAGTTCTCAAAAGTCCAGTATCAATCAGGTTTTACTTATACCAATACTATCATCTTTTTCTTATATAGATTATACATATATGTGTGTATACATGTATATCCTACTCTGATAGAATTATTTCAAATACATTAAGTCAATTTTAAACATAAATCTTTGGTTTGAAAAAACTAAAAGTTAACTTTGGTTTAATGATTGAAATACCCACATAGCATCTGAAATAACTTGATTCACGTACTCTTTATTTTGGGTCATTCTGACAACATTTCTTCGATGCAGTCGTACGTACTTTGTGTTTCTCTACAGGGTTTGAGGCCTTGCGCAGAGTCTCAGCCTGAAGGTCATCAAACTGTTGCTTCCCCTGGTACAGGACTATCCTCTTCTCGTGGATCCACGCCCGCTCGGCGACGCTGCCAAAGAACTGGACGTGATACTCCCTGTGACCTACACAGAGACACAGATCAGGAAAACAAGCTGTGGCGTTTATTGTCCTCACACATTCATTCATGCGTTTGTGAAAGAAAACAGGCCCGTACCTCTGGTGTTGATGCGAGTGTGGACTTTCATCTGCGGGTCAGAGGAGACCATGCAGGGCCACCAGGGGTACGTGCCCACCTTGGACCACACCAGATCTCCGATCACAAACTCCTTACAGAAGCCCGTCTCTTGGATCACGGATGGATGGTGGACCTTCGGAACCTAAACAGAAACATGAATGAGTCACTGGTCTGCTTTCTAAATCTAAGTATGTCTACTGTACAGTGACTGATGTACAAAGAATTCAAACAGTCGTGCTCTTGCCTTGGGCGTCTTTGGTTCAGCTTTGATAACGGTCTTCGGAGGCTTCTCTGTCTGGGCTGGGGGTGTTTCTATCGGCTGGGGCTGGATGTGGATGTCCTCTGTCTGCTCCGTGGTACCTGCCGGTGCTTGGCTCTGGTCCAGATTCTGTTCCTGGACCTGCAGCTGCAGCCTCGCACTCTTTTTCCTCTTCTCCTTCTTCCTCTCATGTCTGCGCTGCATCTGAGTGGCCTCGTTCTTCTGAGACTCCTTCTGAAGAGTAGAAAATAGAAAAAACAAAAACAGTGGTGATGAGACATCAGTTAACTTTTCTCTTTTTATATCAAAGGTAACTCAAAAATGGATCTCTCTGTCTGCTAGAAATCAAAAGCTCCTCAGATATCCACGTCTTAAGATGATTACAAGTAAACCAAGATGCACACAGTGTAACAATTGCATATGCATTTTAGTGGGACAGATTAGACATGTATTTAGTATGTGTCGTCATTTTCCTGTGGTTCAGTATACACTGCCTTGCAATTGTATGCAAGGAATGCTGTTTGTATGTAGAAACATATTGTCATTAAATCGATAGACAGAAAATTATTCTGCAACATTTTTGATAATGGATTTAACTGTTATCAAATGCCAAAAAAAGGTGCTGGTTCCAGCCTCTAAAATATGAAGATTTCCTACTTTTCACAGTCTTATATAAGAGCAAACTGAATAACTTTGTCTTAGAGTTATTATTTGAACAAAGCAAGCTATTGAAGACGTACCATGGAATCAGTAAGTTTCATTATTTTCTGGTATTTTACAGTCCAAACAATGAATTGATTAGAAGATATTTGTTTAGTCAATAATTAAAATCGTTAGTTGCAGCACTAACTGTATGTATATTAAACTTTTGGTTCCCCGTCCATGTTTTAAATGAGCTGTTTTCCCTGTCTCTGTACAATGCCTTAGAAGTCTCAGTAGTTTGTTTGTATTGCATTTGGTCCATAAAAAACTTCAAATGATAAATGAATTTATCTTAGAATTTAATTTTAAGTTACCTATGAACAGGGTTTAACAAACACTACAAGTGCAAAGCTCACGAGACGCAGCAGTAGGATAGTGTGAGGGTTGAGGCTAGGTCAGGCTATTTTCTCTTAGATGTAGATTGTAGTTTTGTTGATTTGCAGGCATTACTAACACTGCAAAGGCTTTAAAAAGAATATACTTGCAGAGATTATTATTGTAGTCCTAAAAATGTGCATGCAGAGCAAAGAAAAAAACTAGAGGCTTACATTGATGACGACTGAGATGTGGTTAAAAGCTTGTAAGTTAGTAAGTGTAAGGTCAAGAATGACAAAACCTTCACATTCAAGAGGCTCATTATTCCATTTATAATGAAATAAAACAGCGATAAACAGCGAATCCTCTCGTTTGAGAAGCTGGAACAAACACGTTTTGTATTTTTGCATCAAAAATCACTTCAACAATTAACAAAAAAAAAGTCTCATGTTGTTTTAAATGTCATTCCTCTCCTAAGTGAATACCATCTTTGGAGTGAAAATGTAAAAAGATAAAAAAAAAAAAGAACATGACCATGATGTCTGCAGTGATAGATATAGACCTGCATGTGTGCGTGCGTGCGTGCGTGGCGTGCGTGCATGCGTGTGCGTGCAACTTGCACACATTACCTGCAGTTCTTGCAGCAGGTCTCCACACAGCGCAGATTCAAACAGCTCTTTCCCATTCTGATACGTCTTGATGATCTTCAGCTTGATCTCTGGAGAGCTGGTTTTCTTCAGCACCCCACCGGGGGTGTTGGACAGGGTGTGGGAGGGCTGAGAAGACGGGGTACTGTCCACAAGGGAGGGGGGGGGACTGGAGGAAGGCAGGATTAATGGGGGAGGAGGGGGAAGAGTGTGGGTCATGATGTGAGGCGTATGGGACAGGTGGTGCTGGGAGGGCAGCGGCGGTGGCGGAGGACTCTGCGGGAGCGGGTGGGTTTGTATGTGAGGCGGGTTTGAGTGGAAGTGATGCGCGTGGTGGTGATGGTGTGGGTGATGGTGATGGTGGTGGAGGTGTGGGTGATGTGTGGGCAGAGGAGGGGACACGGGAGACAAAGGTCTCTCCTGGAGACCCGGGCCTCTCAGGACCGTCCCCTCTCCCGGCATGAGACCGTGATCTCCGTAGCTCCGTATAGCCCCGTAGCCGTTAGCCGAGCCGTTGGGGAACTGCGAGTACATGGAGAACTTGGCCTGCGGCTCGTACATGCCCAGACCGGGCGGGTAGCCGTTGGAGACCTGCGACATGTCCTCCGAGGCTGACGGCGGGTAGGAAAACTCTGCATCCAGGGCAGCATCGTAGGAGGGACCACCATCCTCGCCTGGATCACTGCCGGTGTCGCAGGTGCCTTCCTGTCTGATGTTGGCTGAGTCAATGAGCTGAGGGGGTTGCTGAATTGTATTTCCCATGATCCCTTGCATGAAAGAGAAGGAGAAATCCATTGTTGGGCTCCTGCATCCTTAACTGTCTTTTTCTTTGACTGGACCTGTTGACAGATATATATGCAGTTAAATGAGTCACAGGTAGGCTCTGATTAAATCACTTATTATCACAACTACACACTGCATTTTCAAAACCAAGACAGACAAATAACCATCTCATTTATCCTTTACAGAGCCCTGAGAAATTATATAACATGTCGCACCAGCTTGACATTACATATATCAAATCTGCTCTCTGCATGACCCTTGTTGCGCCCCTATTGACCCCCAAAAATCAGTGCTCCTATTCTGGGACACTCTCCTGCCGCTGGTTTGCTGTGTATGACTTTGTTTGTGGTAATTTCACTAAACACAAATGTATTTAGGAACATGTAGGCATCATTTTACAGATTTTGACACAATGTACAACTAAGTCAGGGCCTCAAGATAAGGTGAACCAGTGACCTTGTGGTCATATAACATGCAATATCCCAGGTTTGCCGCATGTCATATTTCATCTTTCCTGTCTCTACACTATCAAACGTCCAATAAAAGACAAAAATCCCCCCCAAATGTTCTAAAAAAGAATGTAGCATCTGCTCTTACCATTTCAACTAATATTGTGCTTTAGTGTTGCATATTTGCAAACAAATTTGCATGTATGGCAAACAAAATAATTGCCAGCCAGGGGACCAGGGGCCCTTGGCAACCCCAGAGCAATACCACGCTTTGCCTGGCGGGTGATCCAGCCGTGATGCTTTATGAAGTCATAACATTATTATCTGACACGTAGCAGCACCATCCTGAAAATACATACTCTCATAGCTCCTCATAAACTCAACAGCTGATGTGATTAGTAGATTACTTCAACAATATTTTAAGCAAAACTGGTGAAAAAAGAATCTGGTTCCTGCTTCTCAAATTTGAATATTTGTTGATTTCTTTAGTCTTCTATAAAAAATAAACTGAATATCTTTTGAGTTTTGGATTGCTGGTCAGACAAAACTAGCAATGTAATTATGTTTTTATTGCCTTACCTTGGTGTTTGGTGCATACAATGAACACATTAAGAAGATTTCCAATAAAAATATGAAAACTATACTATAAAACATATTATAACACATATGTACAATGCAGCTACATTGTACATATTTCTTATAGTATGTTTGAATGAGAAAGCTGTACAGTTCAGGATGTGCAAAATATTGATGAGGGGATGTGCAAAAGTTCAGTATTGAGAATATGTGCAATCTGCATTTTACACAGCCAAAATGATTAATCCATGTATTGAAATAATCTGCACATTAGTCGATAATAATAATAAATAATAAATAATTGTTAATCGAAGACCTGATAAACTCACAGGGCTGTGTGAATGTTAGTGAACACAATAAGTGGACTTGTATGATCACTCTTTCCAAAAACAGGACAAATCCTCAACCAAAAATCACTAAATTATCTTCAACTTGCTCTCAAAACACAAAACAAATCCCAGGCAGCTTGTACTTCTGATTAAGAAGTTTCCTCGTTGATTAGCCATTAATCATCTGTGTAGTGCCTCTTTTCACAAGATCATTTAGTGTTTTTATTTCATCAACACTAACACATGGTGGCCTGCTATCACAAACAAAACAAAGAGCAGCTACCAGTGCCTGGCTTACCCTCTTACGCTTGACACTTTTAATATCTATTTTGATCAATTAATCAGGTTAAAAGTGTTGAAGCTTGCACAGTGAATACACTAAGTTAATCCACTGATTGTGGTTTAATTTGTGAACAGGCTGCCCAGCGTTGGCAGCAAAGGTGGATAACGGTGATGTAAACATCCATAAAAGGTGTCAACTGACGGCCACTAGCTACCTATAACGACTTGTGTTATTATTTTAGGGTTTATATGTGTTGTTTTAAACAGTAATGCCTGCTTACAACGGTGACAAAAACGACTGCGCAGACAAAACATGTTTCACTGAATGATCTTATAGCTTTCTGCGATGTTAGCATAAAGCTACATGCCATCAAAGGGGGATTGTGTTGAAAAAGATGTGGACCGTTTTTAACCGTTAGAAAATAAACACGACACGGGGATATGACCGTTAGTCTTTCGGTACACACGGCTAACGGTTATAGTTTATCCGTTAATGTGTACAGAAGAAGATGAAAGGGGAAGCTAATGTTAGGCTAGGCTAACGTTCCATGCCAATATGGCTGCCTTTGCCCCTTTAAATCAAATTGTCTGGCGTGATTATACCTCCATCACTGGTGGTTTGGAGAGAAATGTGCTTGAAAATAAGCTAGCTACGACCCTAAAAACGGTCCAGAGAGAGAGGGAGGGGGACAACAACATGCAGCAGCTATCATGGCAAACATCGCTGGAGAGGAGAGCAAAAGGAGCAGCACAGATTTTGATGCCGAGTCGAGATAGATGCAGGGAAATATATATTTTAAAAAGAAAATAGCAATACCTTCAGCGTGTCCCATTCTAAACACATACACCAGCCAGCAACGGTCCCTCGTTTAATATATAAGGAGAAAAAAAACAAAAAATAAATCCTGTGATATAGATAAAGCGCAGGCCTTTTCCCTTTTCGTTTTAACGCAATTCTCAACAGAGAGGAGGAGGGGGGTGTTACGCTATCTGGTCGCTGCCCAATCCCAAAGCTTGGCTCTTCCTTTAGTAGAAACCCTGCTACAGATAGCGTTAGATATGTTCAATTTTCGCCCCCCGCCTGTGTGCAGTCTTCTTCTTATTGTTATTATTAATAATAATCTCTAGCTCCCTCTTCCTCCGGTTTAACAAAAGCACACTGCTTCTTCTTCTTCTTCAGTTCAGGCCTGGCGGTCGGTCTCTCCTGCAGCTCAGCGCCAAAATCACACGGATCCGGACCGGAGGGGTTATGAGGAGCACTCCGGGATGTGTAGTTTACTTCTGATGGCATCTGAGTGTCTATGGGTGTGGGCAAAAAAAGGAGGTAGAGGAGCAAATGTAATATAAGTCACACCTACAGTAACATGAAAGAGGAAATTCATGTGTCATGTTTCATTTTGAGGAGGAGGATAATAATGTACATTTAAAAAAAAAACTAACAGCTTAAAATATATTTTAATCGTGTCATATTATTCAAAGATAAAGGATGTGAACAGTATTAAATAATTGTTTGATTATTTTTATTTAATCCTGACCACACAACGCGATGCAGATGCTGTAGTTACGTTTGCACCAGCGTCTCTGATTGGCTTTTATACGCCTCCTCGCCTGATCTGTAACTGAGAGGAGGGGGGGATGACAGACTTCTCACTCTGCCTCTATTTCCAGGAACCACAATTGTTGTAGTCCATACAGTCTATTAGTGGGCACCACAAAGGTTTTTAGACAATATTAACAAAAAACTAAACTCTACTATAGTTATTTATATATGGTAGTACTACCTAGAATTGTTATATTTAAGCACCTGAAAAATTATTGTTGACCCTGAAACTTATGTATAGGCCTCTATATATATTTGTATATGAAAATCATTGAGCCTATTCTAGTCCTGCTGTATATGAAAAGTGTCCTGCGATAACTGTTGTTATGATATGAAATTGAATTGAAATTGAATTGACAATTGCACTATAGGAGCTGATTGAGAAAATAGGCTATATTGTCAGGGTCTTTGATCAGTAAAGAGGGATTCAAAAATGGAGGATCAGATCAAAAAGTTTCTGTAGCATCTACTTTTTGTCTCCACAATGCCGGCACATTAAAGACCACCTCAAGCTCTGTCCACCACCCACATCAATGACATGCCAATTTATTACCAGCTGCAATGGAGGCAATTTTGAGTACTTTGCCAGGTGTCTATCTGGACAGATTTTGTCACCACATAGCATCACAACCGTGCAAGATGCCGCCACAAAACTATATGGGTGTGTTGAGATAAAAATGAATGAGTTTGAAGATGGGGTTTGGTCTGAGCAAGGGCGCCGGAAGTAGTGGGGTAGAAATTAGGGAAGGGGCCTTGCGCCCCTGGCCCAATGTGGCATCGCGGCTGGTGTAGTCTGGCTTATATATGAACTGTGCCTGGATAAAGCCTTACTTACTGTCTCCGGGCAGCCTGCCCAGGCTTTATCCAGGAACTCAACAATGACAACAGCCTCTGAGCTATCAACCTACACACTGAAAATGACAAGTTTCGAAGATTTGGATTATGCAATAAGGCAGGCCTGCTCTGTTCTTTCGGTGAATGATTGTAAAGATACAAAGAATAATGTTCACAACATTTTCGTGTCAGTATTGCACCGAAACGGGTTTCCTCCCGACACTATTTTGCAGAGCTGCCATCGAGGTGTGGCACCATTGTGAGTGGTTTAAGCACAAACAGGCCAGGGAGTTTTTTTTCCCTATCTAGGAGTGAAAGTGCATTGAATCCAGAATTTCTTTGCTAGACCCTATGAGTTGTGTCCTTAATAAAATCAGATTTTTCCCCCCAGCGTGGACACAGCGCAGACTAATACTTATGTACAATTGAATTGTACATAGCTGCTTTGTCAGGAAATTAAAAAGAAAAGAAAAGAACTATTCACAGTTTGGCAAGCAAACATTAAAAAAATCTAAATCATGGTATCAATTATAATAAAGCGTTTGTTCAACCCCCCCCCCCACACACACACACACGCACACACACACACATACACACAACCCTTCTGTTTAAGGGTCATTGTAACTGACAATAATAATAATAATAATAATAATAATAATAATAATAATAATAATAATAATAATTGTGTGATACCAAACCGTGATATTTTCTGCAATGGTTAGCATACCATGAACATCTCATACCGTTACAAGTATTTCGGCATGAATCCCTTCCCAGTATGAATTCAATTTTGGCCAGTCCCAAAAAAATGTATGTGTGATTGCCAACCTGTTTACAATCCCTCCAGGATACATTTGTTTTCAGCTACTTCTGTCATGTTTTGATACAGTGAAAGTTGTTCTAAAATACCTAATTTTTAATTTCCAGTTGAATGCTTTCCATAATAGTGGGCTTAATGCCCACCTTTACGCACTGGGACATTTTTTAAACCACTGAGTAAATCATCTTTCCAAACATAGGCGATCTTCGGTGTGTACGCACACAACATTAACGCATGTACAGTATGACCTTTCAGTGCAGCTGCCTGGGAAGGCTGCACATGCCGAGTGGACGGCCAGGAGCTGAAACACGACGACTTTAAAAAAAAGTATAAACCCACCCTAAATGGGTTTATCACCATATCAGCCGTTACCGTCGTCGCTCCCGTTTACCTCGACCGATTGTTGTGGATGGATTATATTATTCACGTCTCACCGAGAAGCCTTATTACAACGCCCAGTCAGCAGCGGCAGCCATAGCACCGTCATTGACGCTGGAGGTTAGTGGGCTCGTCATCTGCCGACTGCCATTTCACTCTCTTAGCTTAGCCAATAGCAAGCTAACTGGTGTTTCGGTTTATGGAGTGGCCGTGTTAACTGGTGACTGTCAGCCGTGGTTGCTCCTAGTAGCTTAGGTAAATGGTTGGTGTAGATAATAAACACAGATGAGTATGTATTTAAAATTGATCAAAGTAAAATTGAAGGCTTTTACGAGGATACTTACGACGCATTCGGCTAAGAGTCGTCAGTTAACACGGTCACTCTTTAAACCGAAACACCGGCTAGGCTAGCGCAGGTTTCCTAGCTAATGGTGACTTCGTTAGCATGATGCTAATGGGAATCTTACCGTACCGGCCGGCAAGTTTCAAAGGTTTCTAGAGTACTAATATTTCGATTTTCAGATATTTGGGGTGTCTGATTTGGATGATACATCAGTAGCAAACGTTAGTGGGAAATTATCAAAATGTTGAGGAATTCCTTTTCCTTTTTTGCATTATGTTACGTCCATTTAGCACAACAGTGGCTGTATTATAGCTAGCTAACCTGACGCTAGGCAGTAATAAGGGAGGTCGGTGTAACATTATTTGAGGTTATTTCCAAATGTATATTATTGATTTCGAGTATTGGTTGATTTTAAAGGTTGAGCGTTACATGGATCGGGTTGATATCTGATATCTGTAAGATAAGTAGCGATATGTGTTGTTACATAATCAGCCGGTTGTGCTCATGCCAATGTTAGTTAGCTAACTTACAAAACATAACGTCTGTCATGTGTTTGTTATGGCAGGCGACTGTGTGTGTGCGTGTGCGTGTGTGTGTGTGTGAGTGATAGGACAAATGTTGTTCGTGTTCGGCTTTTTGTATTTTTCCAGTCAGCCTGTTGCTGCACTGAATTGTAACCAGACACCTGACTGCATGTTCTTCCTCTGTGTCTCCCATGTGTGCTTTCACAGAATACTGTAATCTGCCCCTGCAATGGCAGTCTTTAGTCACCAGGTGCTCCTTGCAGTCACAAGATCAAGGTAAGTAGCAGCACATGGCTATATTTACATCCTGTAAGTTAGTAAAACAAGAAAGCAGGCTGTGTCCCACTAATGTTAACGAAATACAGAACTGGTTCTCCTCACAAAGTTCAATGACAGTAATTACAAGCTCTCGGGCGCTCTCTGCTGTGTTTAAGGAGAGTCAAAAGCACCTCCTGTTTACACAATGTAAATGTATGTGTGCTGCAGTGAAGCCTATTCAATGTATCTTGTGACACACAAGAGGTAAACAAACAACGTGGTTTCTACTGATGATGCAAGATCAGAAACTGACAGGACAGCTTTGTCCTCATTCTTACTACCCTAAATTCCCATGACCCTTGCAATTAGATCAGATTGTTACACAGTTTTAACTCAGTATGTACAATAGGGTTGGGCAACATGGTGATATATGCCATGAGAAGATATATATATATATATATATATATATATATATATATATATATACACATCAATTTGTCAACTGTCAGAGATAGGGCCGGGTATTGGTACTTGATAAGGTATCAACCGAAATAATCCAGTACCAAGTAGTATCGAAACTTCTCAAGTCAAACAATACCTGCATTTGATCCTTTATGTACCCAGATCTAGAAAAAAAAAATTTTTTGCTTGCAGCCAATAACCGCAAGCTTTCTTCAGTTTAATGCAACGTGTGATTAGCCCACTACCGCAGAATCAGAATCAGAATCAGAATTGTTTTTTATTGCCAAGTATACAAGTATACAAGGAATTTGTTTTGGTGATACGGTACATACACAAGAACACAAAAAACACAGAAGTATATATAAACAGATAAAATAAATAAATAAATAAATAAATAAAAACAGTAGGTATATGTACAGGGAATATTGAGAGGAATGTGCAATATATTGAATGTGCTATTTGCCAATGA
>JAOVVB010078408.1:0-13737 GCA_028570985.1 Heterobranchus longifilis
ACTTTCTACCTATATAGTATAGTTGTGACATCACAACTTCACAGAAGTCCTGACGGCTCGTTTAAAGGCACAGTTTCCGAACATTTCTCTGTAGTTTGAGCGTTTTGATATTTTCACAGTATTTATATAGCACCTTGACCTGCTCTATAATCAAAAAAGACACAGAAATCTCACTTTTACAATATGGGACCTTTATAAATGGCCAGCAAACATCCTAACCTCTCCAGGGTTTAGATATGAAATCACCATGACTCACTATGACTGGGTATGTTTTGATGCAAATTGATATCAAGTAGGGATGCCACGGTGAGGAAATATTTCCTGGTCAAGCTTTTGCTCCACGGCCCATTTTGGCCAAGTCACTGGGCCCGTTTCCCAAAATGTAAAATTAAAATATTAAATTGATGTAATTAACATTACCATTATTGATCCTTTATTAAATAACACTGCTGTGGAATCATCATTGCGCACAGGTGCAATCAATGGCTGTGTTGACAGACTCGCTGCTGCAGTCTTTGTTAAAAATGCCCATTTCAAAGCATGTATGAAACAAAATGTAATATATTTAAAAACTTGCGATAACTTATTTCATGCAGACTGCAGTACTGTGAGAAGGATAAATTAAGTCCAAATGAACATCTTTACTGCTCTAGTGATCTGAAGCTGTCAAGACCCGGAGCTACCTCTCTCCCTCATCAAGTGATGTGGGCTCTCCGAGAAACTTACTGGATCTCACAGAAAGAAATGCTGTGGATGTCTCTTGCTTGGTTGGGAATGAAAAGAGGGGCAAATGAATATGACATATCTAAATTTTATTCATGACCTGGTAGTATTTAATCTGTACAGAACATTGTTAGTGTACAGAACAGTCTGTTATATTTTCTCTGCGAGCTGCCTCCTGCCTCCTCTGTGCTGCTGTACGGACCAGACACAAGGTGGACGCGGATAGCCAAAAATAAACTCAATTATTTTTTAAAAAGCAAGCGGTGGCGGCGGTGGGCAAGTAATGTAATCGGTGTATGCCCGAACACCATGTAACACTGGTAACACCAACTAAGCCTAATATCAAGAGGCATTTTTTTTAAAAACTGTAAACTGTGTAGTCTTGGTGAATACTCTTTCTATCTTACATTTGGATCACAGATTGTGCCTCTAACCCTACTTCCAAATGAGATTTATGAATGTATCTGTACATTAGGGCAGTTGTCAAACTGGCTAAAAATTATGTTTGAATATTTCTTCTAAAAACCACATAGGTTCGAAAATATTCAAATATCTATTTTTGCTCATTATGTCCATAAGAGGGCAAGCCAATGCAATGGGAGACATACTTGTAACTACTTGTATAGGTATATTTATTTAAACATAAACATAGAGATCTACATGCCTACGCATTACAAAATAAACAAATCAAATAATGTCCTACAATGTAAAACTAATGTCCAAATGAAGCTTCATGAATCAGCATGCAGGAGGCAGGACATGATGTGAATTACACCACGGTCACGTAGCCGGTTGGTAATTTGGTCATAAATAAGTCTGTTGCCGTTCCTTGAACGTTTGTCTGACGATTTCAGCGTCGGCCCTTACCGACAGAAGTCTCTCCAGTTAGCGTTTGAGTCTTTGTGAAAACTACCCTTCTTCCTCACCCTCGGATGTTTTCTTTCTTTCTTTCTTTCTTTTGCACCAACCACATGATGGAAACATCATCAACACGTCTACTCGCTTGCTGTGAAATGTCCAGACAATGACCGGCTGAACTCGGGATGTTAATTTTCTTTTTCTTTTCCTGACCAATAGCCGACCTTTGTTAACCGATTAACCGTTAACCGACAAGCAGGAAACTTTCCCAGTTCACATGTCCAGAAAGCTCGGACATATACATTCAGCGTCCGAGAAGAGCTGCAGTCGTTTTGCCGGTCATGCAGCCACGATGTTGCATTGTTGTGTGGACACATGCAGCCACTTTTCCTGAATGGAACAGTTGAGTGTCCGGTACATGCCCTGAGCGCATGGATTTTGGATGGAGCGCCGACACAGGCATTGAACATGGAGATGAACTGCATGCCCAGGGCCGGCCCTAGCATTTTCGGAGCCCTAGGCGAAATCTGTTCAGGACACACTCCCCCCACGCCAATCTCTTTCTTCCCCTCTGGATGCGGCTGGATCACGTCTAGATGATAGATTTGCGAAAACTCTCTTGAAAGTCGTTTCCGATGACCTAACCATAACCATTCGAGGTCATTCCCTAAACTTAACCATCTCGCAAGACTTTTGCAAATCTTGGGTTGCCATCTAGACACAACCATGTGGCTGCATGTGTTGTGCCGTTGCTTAGCGGATCGGTGCGCCATGCACACCACAAAACAGACATCATCCTCATCAATATAGCGACATGTGTCACGTAGCTCTCCGCTGTGAGTTCTGTCCAGCAGTTGCAAAGTTTGCACCAGCAAGTTAACTAGCAGTTTAAAAATAGATTGTATAACCTATTATTTATTTTACCATGAAACAAACCTTTTTATTACCTTTTAATTTTTATTCTAAAAATATTGTTTTTAACTGTTTAACTGATAGTAACAATCGGTCAAAATTCGTAATGTCGGTTAAGAGTCGGGAGCAGTGACCCAGGCCTGCGCGAGAACGTGCGAGGCAGACAGCCATGGTGGTGCTGCTTTTGAATATATATTAAAATTTAGAATATTCGATGACAGACCTACTGTACATAGGTGCAGAGGAGAGGCATGCAAATCCCCCCATGGATTTCAAACATACTTTTACCATGTTGTTCACCTTCAGGTGCAGCTATTTACAGTGTCCTATGTTGTGCTTAAGCGCTGCACAATTTCCTTATCTTCCTAACACACACACACACAAACACACAGGCCCTCTCATAAACAATATTGATTACGTTAAGCCCCCGTTAGCGGCTCTGCGCTGCTCCACATACCATCCGTGTTCTCCATTTACTATCTACCATTTTGTCCTTCATTGCACCTCCATTTAGGGACTCTTAATCCGTGCAGCTTCTCTATATCTATATCTGATTACACTGTGGTTTACAGGCTTGCTGTGCACGCCCAGTGTCAGGATAAAACCCCATACTTTTTGCACATTATCTCCTGCTGCCATTGGACGTCCTGCAGAGTGCGATGATGGCGGCGGTCATCCAGCCTGTGAGACAAGATCTGAGGTGCAGGTGAAGACAGGACTGGAGAAGCAGCTGTTTAATGTGCCGCAGTGCTGCCTCATTATGCTAATCCTCCTAAAGACAGCCTCCATAGGATGCAGACATGCATGAGCTTCGAATTGGCTTTGAAGAACAGAACATGCTCAAGGAATAAATCCACAGGGGGCTGTGTTTTCCTTCCTTTGTAAATGCGTGTGCATGAAAGGAAGTGTAGCGTATATGCATGCAGTTTGCCTCTCTGTCACCATCGCGCTCTGTCTTTCTGAAGAAGAATGCAGCACTGAGGGCACCGTAGAGCAAACATAAAGAAAGGGGGACATGACAGCACATATATGGTGTGTGGTTCATTCTCCATGCTATGATGATTGGTTTTAACATGTCTGCAAACATGTCCATGGCTATTTTCATATTTTCTAGCTGCGAAACCAACTGTATAAAAGCAAATATATTCAATATTTATAAAGATACGGCACTGCAGGCTCTGCCAATGATATGAAACGGTACTGTACACACTTCCTGTCTCCTAAGTGAGCGCGGTCTCGTTTGAAAGTGTAGTAAATGTCACGTGAATGCATGAAAAGTTATATTTGCACAATTTATTTATATTTTATTTTGCTAACATTAGATATCCACACAGCTAAAAGCAAAAAAAAAAAAAATCTGTGGCGACCGCGGACGTTAGCTTAGCTGTGTTGCCAGATCTTGTGAGAGTTTGTTGTTGAGACAGAAAAAGGTCTCAAACAAAGTTAATTTTCTCCTGGTCTGTCCGTCTGAAAAATGCCATTTTAGTGTCTGAATGTTCAGGAGATATGTGGGTTGTGAAAACTGGGTCCAATATTTATTATAAAAGCTAGCACTAGCGTTAGCTTGTAACGCAAGGGAAACTTTGGTGATATTCAACCGGCTCTGTCAGTACATGCAGATGAGCGGCGTCAGCAGCCAGTGGTCCCCGCTCACTCGCTGCCCGCCGGATGTCTTGCATCATCCAATTGGAAATTGATAATGTTTAAAGTTTACTTCTTTAGTGTTTAGCTTAGTGCAGCGCCACCGGAATGACACTGGCTTACTGCTCCTCTCCATCTCTGCCCTCTCGTCCAAATATGGTCACTTCTGGCTCCAAAACGAACAAGATGGCGACGGCCAAAATGCCAAACTTGAGGCTTCAAAACGGTCGTCCACAAACTAGTCTGGGTTGCTATGTAAGCAGTGCTGGTATAAAGCCTTACCAGAGGAAGTCCCTACTTGTGTGGTTCTCAAAGTCTTTCAAAGACATTGGGGGACTTCCTCCGGCTGGGGTCTCCTCCCGGCGTAAGTATAAGGCTTTATGCCGACACTGCTTACGTACCCAGCCAGGCTAACTTCAAGGTGGCTACGGGCCCCAAAAATGCTAGGGCCGGCCCTAGTGGGGTTGTATGAGGTACTTATGCATACTCAGTGTATTACCTACAGTAGATGGCAGCACGCCCCCCCCAATCTGTGGAAGCAAGCAACAAGGACAGGCACAGAAGCTAAACAATGTACTGCTGTGGATGATGGCCACACAGCGAAACACATTTCAGCCACTCAAAAAAAAATCAATATCAGTTTAAGTGTACGCTTGACAACCCAGTTTCAGTTTCATTATCTGTTTAAAATCATTTTAATGAACACAAGCAGATCCAAACACCTCGCCTACTTCTGGGTTTAGCTTGAAAATGAAAACAGCTGTCCGTTGCTGTGTACATGTCTGTTTGTTAGGCATCCAACAACTTCTGTTTCCATGAGTCATAAACACAGCAGCGCTATCAAAACCTTCCGGCTGGTTTAATTTTTGAACATTTCTTATATCACGTGCCCTGGGGTGCCTCTAAAGAGCAGTAGAAACCTCACAATCATCTCCACATTAGTATGTTTCCCCGGTGAATGAGCCCCTGAGGCAGAAGTTAAGACACTTTGCTTCCCTGCGGCATCTCATTAAGTTCACTTTCACACAACTCTTTCTCAAAAAATGCCCTTGATGCTTTTACAGCATATATGGAACACCATACCCTCAAGAATGCATCGCATTGAATATGAATACGGAGCTGGGAAAATCTGCATTCACCTATTATGCTTCTTCTTGGTGGAATAAACTTCCTTAAGTTAGAGAAATGAATATGCTTAGAATAGTTAAAGCTTCTGGTGAGTGATGATTTATTTAATGAATGCTTTTGCACTCTGTCAAGTACTCTACTTGAGTAACATTTTGAGGTACTTCTGCTTTACTTGAGCATTTCCATACTTTCAGCTTCTACTCCACTGCACTGTGGAGGCAGGTATTGTGATTTTGCTGCACTGCATTTGTTTGACAGCTTTAGTTGCTGGTTGCTTTGTAGTTGTAGATTGTTGGTAGAGTGTATGGATCAACTAATAATCATATATGTGATTTAAATTGGTCCATCTTTACTAGTAATGTGCATTTTGTTGCATCGGAGAATGTAACTCTAGAAGTGATATAATATCCTGCATATTAATCTGAAATGGGCCATTCTGTATGATGAGTTCTTTTGCTTTTGCTACTTTAGTGTATTTTCGATGCTGGTGCTTGTGTACTTGTGGAATTGGGGGTGTAGTACGTTTGCTTGAGTTAAAGAGTTTTTGCACGGCAGTATTGCTCCTTTTTGCTTAGATGAAATACGTGAATACTTGTTCCACCACTAGTAAAATGTACTTGTTTTATTTTGTCTTTGTTCCGTGGTATTTATGTTTTAGTTAGTGACGTCCAAATGAAGCTTCATGAACCATTAGTTGTATTTGTTGACCCCACTAGATGGCGCTCTTGGTTTCGAGAAAAAGGCTCAAGGAATGTCAATCAGCGTGCTTTTTCTCAAATCGCTGGGCCACTACCGTATGTCACCTTGCGATTATAAATGTATACAAGCTAGTGTATGGGGGAAGGAACAGTGGCACTTTGGGTAGAAACAGGCAAACCATGAGCATGATACAGCACATCATACAGTGTGTTTGGATTTGTGCTTCAGATTTAGATCTTTATCTCCCTCCTCTACCTGTATGCATAAGATGACCCTGTTTCTGTCTAAGATGAGTAATGAATCCATTCTTGCTCCATCTGCACCAGGCTGCTTTATCTCCCCATGTTTAAGAGAAGATATACTTTATTAATCCCTCTTGGGGAACAATAAAGTATATCGTTACACATACACATAGGCCTGAAATACCATGGCGTATGAGTAATACAGCAATTTCTTAAGTAATTTTGCGTGTAACACAGCGCTTTTTTTTTTCTTTTTTTGTGTCATTTTTATGCCTTTCAACTGTAAATCTATCTGCGTCAAAATTACAAGCTCAGAGCAATTGCTCCAGAAGTGAGGAGAGGTAGATGGGTCCAACAAACACATGACTTTGACCCAGGAGACCGGTGTTAAATGAGTTACGTTAACTTACTTTTGGTACTTTAAGTACATTTTGCTGATGATAAGATAAGGTTGTTGTTACAGCAGTACAACAGAAATAGAAAGTATAGAAAGTAACAGAAATAAATAATAAGAGGTATTATGCCTTTTTTTCCCTAAATGTACCACCTAGTTGTGCCATGTGAAACGAGTTATGTTAACTTATGTTGATTTTGGTTATTTACATTGATTGCGTAACGTATGTTTTTTACGGTCATAAGTAACAAACGTCCTGATTTTAACCCAAATCATACAGTTATAACCTAATTTATGTAACAACCATCCTTATTTTAACCCAAACCACAATGTTTTTCCCAAACTTACCACCAAGTTTTGTTGCGTAAACTTAAGTTTTGTTTGAATTCACAAAATTGCGACTGTAGTGAAGACTTATTTTGGTGCATTAAAGTGACGTCAGGGGGTCCTTGGCGTGTAAGGAGTTGTGAATGAGAACGGGGCATAAAATTATTTATGTGAAAATCTTGAAATGTGTTACATAATAAGCAAAACATGGCAAAAAGTCCCATGCTATTTATATGCTTTCCCATGACATCACGTTGGAAATACACCAATGCACACACAGGATATAGATGTGCAACGTCAATTGCATAAATTTAATTGGAAAATGTAAAATGTTCTTTGGGGAGCACCCCCAAACCCCCCACCAAATATATGCACCTGAAAGTCCACAAACTTTCAGGAAAACACTGAAGACCTACTGAATCAGGACTGCACCATTCATTGAAATAAGATTATGATCTTGATTCTGGCCTGTATGCAATTGTATTTTTAGGTGACAATGACACTGCTATATTAGTGGTCAGATCCGCCAACAATGCACCTAATTTCTGCGGTGAAAGAATACGCTTTTTAGAAACAACAAAAATGTATCAGAGTCATGGAAACCCAGAAATGGTGAGGAAGAACAAATTAATTAATCCACCCCCAAAAACACCATGCTTCCACTGCAAAAAGTTGTACAGTAAAGTTGTATTTTGCAAGCAAAACTACCTATTAGCACAAGCACCTGAAACATCACAAAAAGGCCAGATTCAGATTCAGAAAACTTTATTGTCTGTCGTGACAGAAAATCGTCTTAGACGTGGCTAACAAAACTCAGACGATAAACATTCACTACCTACCCCTAAAACAGAATAAAGCCACAAAAACTTCCATGGAAAATCCCTGTCCACTAATGGACACCTTGCCCTTTAGCTGATGATGGTTGTACTGTCTTCAGGAAGACAATATGGACTGCAATAAACATGTTTTTCTTTCAAAGTTGGTGTCTCCAAGAATTCTGGGAAAAAACTGTGATTCTCATTTTGACCAGAATCGCGCAGCCCTAGCATTCGGTGCCTTGCTCATGGGCACCCTGACCCAGCAGGTGCACTGACACCTCTCCAGCTACCAGTCCAGACTCCATCCCTGGTCCCTCCCCAAGCAAAGTCTTCACAGACTGAGCTGCTGCCGCCACAGAATCCTGTTTGCAAAGATTACAACCTTCATAGAAAAACCTTGCAAGCCTTTTTGTGCGACCAAAGGACATCTCCCACTCATGCTTTCTCTTAATATTCAGTGTCCTGAATAACCGCTGAAGCACAGCATTCCTCCCTGCTTTTATATGACAGAAATGTCAAGTGGTCCCAGCTCCGCACTCAAAGCAAGGTGATATATTATCTCTCAAATTCAGCCTTTGGGATATTTATTAGAATATTTCACTCTGCCAATTCATCATGTAAATGTTGTTCCCGTCCGCCAAAGTGCTCAGTAAAATACTGAATTGAGGCACAGCGTGCACTCCATTTCTTTAGCTTGTCATTGTCAACAGATGAGGATGCTAAAGTCAGTCTGGTTGAATAGGTTTCATATCCACGAGGTCAAAACCACTCTATAAAGAGCATTCAAGACCATTTAAAGGGAAAGTTTGGATGTTTTGAAGTGGGGTTGTATGAGGTGCTTATCCACAGTCAGTGTATTAGCTGCAGTAGGAGTTCGGAGAGGAGGGACTGAGCAAAACTCTTTAGAGCTGACTGCCCTCTGCATAAACTTGACGGTGCTTTTCTTCATTTTACTAGTCAGCTAGGTTAGGTGACTGGCTAATCTCGCGATGTAAAGACACTGAGGTGATTATCAACAAGACTAGGTTGAAACCTAGTATGTGGCTGGACCATGTATGGCTTAGTTGTGGCCAAGTTGTTACAGGGACAGTCAGTGTTGTCTATGATGTGTAATCTGTGGTGGTCCCAGTTAGGGCTTAGTAATCGATTCAGATTTCCTGAATTGATTCGATTCCAATTCACAAGGTCCCGATTCGATTCACGATTTGATTCGATATCAATTTGTTTAGGGGTATTTCAGGAACTTACAATACCAGATTTGCTTGGATATGAAAGAGATTCTGAGAACTCAGCAACAGCAGGGCAACAGGTGAAACTACCAGAGGGGACTGTGTTGTACAATATACATGTAGCAAATTTGGGCAAACAGTTTTCTCAATTAGAGCCACCCACTACTGGAATAGTCTTCCCACTGAACTGAGAGAAATCGACAACTACCTAACCTTCAAACATAAACTCAAGAGATGACTCAAAGACAACCAAACCTGCAATCATGAGTAATAATTCCCCATATGTGGTACAAGCTTTAGTTTCATTGTTTTTATACAGGCTATTCTGCTACTTTGTAATACATTTATGAATTGTACTGTATTGTCTTGTATTATATTGTGTTGTAATGTGTTAACATTAGGCCATTTTTTATTAACCTGCCCAGGGACGACAGATGGAAATGAGCTATTTTGCTAAAAAAAAACAACAACTAATGCTGTAATTTGCAGAGGAACCCTCTAACCTGGTGCATTATTAAATATATGAACTGACCTCAAAGCAGTTACATTAATCATGTATTTTTTTATTTAACATGACCTGGCCATTACAACACACTTGAATTAAATTATTACATTTAAATTAAATGAAATCACATGGCAGACAGTGTAAATAAGGTGGCTACTGAGGACATTAATTTTTCTACCTCTCACAAAGCTTTTGTGAGAGCTTTCAACAACGCTGTATGGCCTTATATCCTTGCACATGAAAGTGGCGACAGCCTCAGTGATTTTTTGGGCACCTCCAGAGTGCATATCTTGCATATGGCTTTGCTTTTGTCCAGCTCTTTGTCCAAAATGAATGGAGCTGCTCCCGTCATGTTGTCTATGTTGAACTACGCTGATGCAGCCACGAGATCTCGAGATAAAGGTCACGTGAGACTGCAGGCTGCTCCCGACTGCTCCACACATACAGCGAAGAAAAAGACTGATGTTAAAAGATCGATTTTGGGATCAATATTGGACCTTTCAAAGGAAAATCGATTCTAAAATCGTGTTTTTTTTAACCCAGCCCTAGTCCCGGTAATATTTGTTTGTTGTGTACTGAACTGACTGTCATGCTGAGTCATTTTAAAAGAGCTGGGGTAGGCTGAGTCCTGCAGCGGCCCGGGTTCGAGTCCAACTTGTGGCCCTTTGCTGCGTGTCGTCCCCTCTCTCTCCCCTTTACTGTTGATCATAAAGGCAATAACCCCCCCAAAAAAAGAAAAGAAAAAAAGAGGAACAGCCAATGGAGAAGCTCCAACTCCTCTGATGTCATCAACCACGTTGACCAATGGTGTAATCACCGACACAAATTTAGGCACTCACTCAGCGACAGATTTCCCCCTGGCTCCCCAGCTTTGCTGCGGTCCAGCCAAAAAAAACACTATATACAAAAACAAACCGTTAATAGTTTTACTATTAACAATATGTAGGCCTACAACTCTGAAAAGCGATGGGATGAAAAAGTAAAGTTAGAGGCGATTAACATTACTGTGAGTTGACAGGAAGTAAAACGTCACACTACAGTGTGCAAGTCGAGAATATGAGGCTCATTTTAATTGTGAATGAGAAGTAAATAGGGGGAATTAAATTATATTGTATACAATACCATACTAATGTCATGTACACACCAGATGCGAATAAATTAATCTAATTGCTTAATTCGCACAAGTTTGGAGGCTGAAATCTTCTGTTTTGACTTGCTTCATTCACACGATTACGAGTTCAGATTTTTCAACTCACGGGAATGAGCGAATTTGCGTCAATCGCTTCATCGCACCGCGTCATTCGCACCGCCCAATTCGCGACCGGAACTCATTGACTGTATATGTAATTAATTTGCACCTGGTGTGTACACGACATAAGAGTAACACTTGTCAGTGCTTTCTGTATTCACCACTCTACCACTACTACTACTACTACTGACATTGTCAGGACAAGGATTTGGAGCTTTCTGTCTTTCTGCAACATACCCAGACACATAGAATAACTCTGAAGGCAAAGGCAACTGCAGTAAGGCCAGCTGTTTTTCACTCAGTACATCGCCATTCAATATGACCTAGAACTGGATGACTGAGAATCACATTATACAGGTTATCACAAATACATTAAGACAGAGGTTTTGAAACAGCGTGGCACGCTCCATGTGGCAGAGTTGATACTGCGTGAGATAAAACAGACAGGTGCACGTCGGTGTTTTGAAAACAACAGGAAGTCAGTTATTGTAGTATGGCCCACTGATTTGGCCTTCTTATCAACACAGTCAGCAGCAGCAGCAGTGGCTATGACACACCAACTCAGGAGGATGTTACTTTAAAACCCTTCTCGCCCCATTGCCGCCATTTGCATCAAAACTGGCACTGCAGAGTCATGACTCAGTCCAATCTGAACACACAGAAATGACGTGACAAAAAGACATATTTTTAGATTCAGTGTGACATACACTTTCCATGCATATCATTATATAACTTCCGAACATTTATAACTCCTAAACCTGCCTGACATTCCTCACTTTTTTACAACCATACCCTCTAATACGACCCATACGAGCATTTACTGAATTAGCGCCCATACAGCGGTGGCAGGAAATACGACCCACAGGAGTGTTTTCTGTCCTTGTACCTAAACATAACGATTACGGTTTTAAACACGTTAACATTGTGAAACAGTCGAAGTTTGGTTAGATTTAGGCACAAAACTACTTTCTTAGGGTTAGAAAAAGATCGGGGTTTGGGTTCAAATCAGTACATTTTTCATGTTACTTCACTACTTGACATAGAACGTAACGTAGTTCCATTTATGTAAAGTTAAAATAACTCGCAGTTTTCAAACGGGACACGAACAGTGGTCTCCTGGGTCAAGGTCCTGTGTTTGTTTGACCCATTCTCCACCCCTCCCGCCCAGCCTAATCAGTCTTTTTTGGTCTTAATACTACGTTACATGATTTCCTGCTTTGCTCCCATCATAACTACTACGGCCAGTAGAGGGCGCCGCCTAACAAGAAACGCAAATATGGGTCGTAATTGCCGTTTGTACAAAAGACCTATGTTGTCATTTTTCGGTGGAGGACAGTCTTCATTTTTAGTAAGTAAAAGTAATTCACTGATGGTTGTCTGTACATCCATGGGTACACTGCAAACAGGCAGAAAGTTTGACTTTTAACGGCGCCAGTTTGTAAAGATGTAGGCCTACAAATATGGCTCAAGCTCTTATCCACAGCTAACTCCCTGACTCCATGGCAAAGCCCCCACACTGTGGGAAGTGTAGTTCCAAACTTAGAGCATGATCGGGGGTGACAGATGTCGGGAGACGCAGTGGTCCCACAGTGTCAGACTTTGGTAAACCCTACATTGAGATACGACGGAAAATTGGAAAAATGTCAGCTGAAGAATAGACTTGTTTTCAAAGAGATTAGGGCTCTGGTCAGAAGACGGTACTTTCTGATTGGTTGGCTCGGCCATGCCATAGGCAACAGTGAAGTATGTATTTTAAAGCTACTGGATGCTGCACCAGTAGAGACCACCGCAGGCTGACTTACAGACCAAAATACAACTTATTTTGAAGCTCACAGAAAAAGAGTCACAGTGGGGATTTACTCCATGTCCTGGCTGTTAATCCATCAATCTTTCAAAGCACTTTCCAGTAGCACTATGTCTGCTTTGTTAATAATACTACTACTAGGCCTAAATGTTGAGTTTTTATGTGTCAGGGATGTTCCCAAATCTTAAAGTGATGATTGTTAAACCATGTTTTGGACTGTCACAGTGTGTTCCTTCTGAATTTGACATAGTTTGCTTTGAAAACAACACAGCTTGCACAATTCATTGAAGAGTATTTTTCCCTTGCTTTTCTTACAGCTGTTGCCCTGAAAAGTCTGCTCATGACTTTCTATGTTCTTTTGCTCATGATGAAAATCCAAAAAGTCCATACTTAGTTCATAGAGTTATGCATTTGTACATATATCATATCTAACCATCTTCATCATTGTCGGGATGACTCCTGCTGCTTTTGTGTTTTGTAGTCCCCTCAGACAAATGCTTGCGATCCTAAAAACTTGATCTTGACCAGGTACCATCCCCTCCCAATAACACACGAGAAGCAAAAAAGTGTCTTCTTTGACAAGCTAGACATTTTTTTCCCTCCATGTTAAATCTCTTTGTCATATATGTACACACAGAAGTGAAGTTACGTAACAAATGTACTGTTTTTAACCCAAACCACAATCTTTTTCTGACCCAAACCATGTAGTTTTGTTGCCTAAACCTAACCAAACTCTGACCATTTCACAACGTTAATGACGTGTTTAAAACCACAGCCATTAGGTATGAAGACGAAAAACGCTCCTGTGCGTCGAATTCCCTGCCACCGCTGCGCTGGGGACGATGACGCAGTCACGCCATTGACATCTCGTCTGGTCTCATCTATGGTGTGTTACTTCAGTAGCACATATACTAAAATTGGTATCAATGGTGCTGCTAAGCTAGGGGGAAAGTTGCAGGACAGTAAACTTTCCCTTAAGTTAGCAGCTAATGCTAGCGCTAGCCCAATTAGCACGGTGTCTAGCATTGCTAAAGCCTCTATTTTGATGAACAGGCCGGCTTGTAGCCCCACCCTAAAGCATATGCTGTCTATTTCTTCTTAATGTGACCATGATTTACTAAATGAACATCCTGCTGTATTGAAGAAGACTTGAAACTAGCGATTGAGACCATAAACTCAGTATGAAAATGTTTACTGAGGTAATAAAT
>JAOVVB010078419.1:0-28177 GCA_028570985.1 Heterobranchus longifilis
AGCGTTTCAGACAGAGGGTGAATACAGGTATATTCAGACAGACAGTATGAGAAAAAGAATGTGTTTTTGAACATTAAGCATGTAAACATGTTCTAGTAGAAACTCAAAATACAATAATAATAATAATATGTGACCTTTAAAGAGCGTGTGCTGTTGGTATGTAGGCTGATGTTACAAACAACCACATCTTGTTATAATATACTGAGATGGAACGATTATACATACATTGAGTTATTGAGAAAGTTATTCTGTAGTGACTCCTTAGTTTAGTGATTCTTCATCAAACATGAAAATGAGTGTTGCTCAATAAAACAACAATCACAGGCATCACTGTCTCCGCTCTATATTAAAAATCATTGTGGATATTGCGACATGTTAAAAGCCTCCATTTACATTTGAGGTTTATGTGCATTTTATCCTGTTTGCCCCTCACATTTGGCCAAGCCAGACCTATTAAATTAACTTTCATGGATATGTGCTCGAGCATTTTATCTCTTCCACTCTGAGGGCGACGGTGAGGACGGACAGAGAGGACACAGACTTACGCTATTGTTTTATGACGGCCATTAGTCGTGCTTCACATCCAGCTCTGAGTGCTCACTCCAGACAAATCAACTATATAAACAGCTTTTTCTTTGAAGAAGGAACTCTTTTACCTTCTTGGGTCTTTTTTTTTTTTGATGAGTTATCTGCTGACTGAGGCTGCCGAAATGCACAGGATTTCTAGTTCATCAAACTAAGTAGGTCACAAGCTCGATCCAGAAATCTCTAAACAGAAGCAAAAATGCATGATAACAAATATAGCTGTTTTAATAATTTAAATATAACAGAAACTAATTGTGCTTTCCAAAACCCATACCTCCATATTATTTAGTATGCTAGAAAAAGATGTTGTATGTCCCAATATATAGTATGTCAAATAAATGTAGTATGCCAAAAAAACAGGATGTTCTACTGCATCCGGTCACGTTTTGCAGGATGCAAGTCAGTTTCTGGCTATTCTGACCCACAATCCTCTGCACAGCAGAAGATACATCACATCGAGAGATGACAGCCTGATGGCAGCTCGCTCTACTGCAACAGATATATAAGCAAGAGGGTCAAAGTTCAAGGTGCAATGTTATGAAGAAGTTGTATGTCCCGATTACTGCATGCAACAGTACGTACTTTGTAAGGGCAGCTGCAGTATGTAATAAAAGTCAAAAGAAAAAGTACGCGATTTGGAGCATAGGAGTCTACAGCCATGTTAGCAACTCTGAGACTTCACAGCTGTGATTTGAGCTACAGGCTAATGCTAACATGCTAATTAGCAGTAAGCACAAAGTACAGCTGAGGCTGATGGGAGAGTCATTCGTTTTGCATGTATTTGGTCATAAACCAAAGTGCATTTGTGGTGCTAGATGTAAATGAATCCTGAATCCATCAAATAATTGCAGAGAAATTGTTACTAAAAACCATAAATGTCAACCTCATGGTGGCACTAAAGGAAAAATCAGAAAAGTCATATGATAAATCTTCTGGGAACAATTAATTTCTGTACAAAATGTTGTGCCAATCCATTTTGCAGATGTTGAAATATTTCACTGGATTCATCCTCTGAGGAGCATGAATGTCTGTACGACATTTCAGGGCAATCCATCAAACAGTGGTTGAGATAATTAGACCTGAATACTCAGAAATAACTAGATATATACGATAGATGCAACAGTTTCCACACTCGTTTAAAGCTCGTATGAATTTATAATAGGGGAGGATTAAATCTTGGGATGGAAATAATACAACACTGCTTGCCCTTTAATCGTTACCACCACTGAGACGCCCTTGAGCAAGGCTCTTAACCTCCATCTGCTCCAGTGGCGCTGCATGGTGACCAGATCAGACACTGGTTACACTGGGCAGCTTCCAGGTGTAAATGTGTGTAAATGTGTGTGTAAATATGTGAGTGTGGAGCAGGGAGATCCTGAAGCAAAAGAGCATTCAGGAAACATTCCCTGTGACGAATGCACGTTAAAAATAGACCTCTCATCCAATATGCATTTCATATAATACTCAATTACTGATATCTGTGGGAGTTTTGAGCTCCGTCTCCCAATGTGTGTGCGTCTCATTTCGTTAGCGTTCGAGTCATCAGAATTTGTTAAAAACAAAATGGCTCGGCTCCCCGGCCCAGAGCAGCGCAGCGCAGCTACGGGCATGATCCGGCCCTTATCACTGAACACACTGCTCCGAGTTGGATGGGGATCAAACACTTTTATCTTCGGTGCACAAACAAACAGGGTGTAGCAGCCACACGTACTGACACGGTACTATTACTGAGAAATTAACTGTGATACATAAAGGTTTAACGTGTCTCTTAAAGACAGCTGAGACACATGAAGGTGAAGGCAGATGGTGTCAACACTTGTAAGAAATCACTACTGCAGACGTGTAAGAACACATCCATCTTCAAATGGATTAAACTACTTTTGCTTTTCTGGTAGAAATAAACATTCATCAAATGTGTGCTGTTCCCAAGGATAAACACTGAATTTATATAACCAGAATCAGAAATACTTTCTCCATCACAAGGCAATGGAAATTTGTCTTTGACATGGCTCACACAGTACACAGAATAAAAAACGTTCTTGATTATTGCTGATATTAAGGACAAATTCTTAAAACTCTCTATAACAGCTACTTGCACCTCCTACAGTATATGATCTGTGGTATAGATTTAATAATAGAAATCAATAAGAGACCATCATTCTTACTTTTACGGTATAATGCCATATTTTCACTGCTTCAACATGATTTATTTTGTCTTGCAGCATATTTTAAAGTATGTTCGTGCATTTATTACAAACAGTGTAGAGATGACACGAGGGGATCGATTAGGACTCGTATCAGAGACGTTGTGGTTCGTGGTCTGCGTTTTAACCCCTAAGCTACCGGGGGTGCACCTTGCAGTATGTTAAATTAGGCCTGCAACCTGTGCTTATTTTCATTATCAATTAAAGGAATACTTCACCCTAAAAATGATCATTTATATATCAATTAATCACTAATCACCCTGTGTTACCTTGAATGTGTTTTCTTCACAAAGTCAAGGTAACACAGGGTGATTAGTTGATGTACAAATGATCATTTTGAGGGTGGAGTATTCCTTTAATCTGCTGATTATTTTCTTGATTAATCAATTAATAGTTTGTATAAAATGTCAAAAAAATGAAAAATTTTTTTAAAAAAGTGAAAAATGTCCATCTCAGTTTCTCAAAGTCCAAGGTCATGTCTTCAAATGTCTTGTATTGTCAGTCCAAAACCCCAAAATATTGTTTAATATGATATAAAACAGAGAAAAGCAGGAACTCTTCACATGAAAAATTACTTTGACGACTCGATTAGCAAAATAGTTGTCGATAATCTTTTCTGACGATCGACAAATCGTTGCAGCTCTATATTTCATGGACTTAAATGCATATGTTTTATGCAATAAATAAAAGTATAATAAATAAATAAGATTAGCAGGAGCAGATTTTAATCATAGTCATGCACACACACTCATGGATTATCACATCATATGTTGTCTTCATCATCATTAGAGAAAAATATGAGTCATTCAGAAACACTCTATTATGCCTTCAGGCTAAGTGCTCTTACTTAATTACCTCCCACCTGTCAAACTCTAATTATAATAACTACTTCTCCCCCCCTCTCACATATAAACACATGACGAAGAAATGCTGCGTCCTTATCTGATGCCATGCGTGATGACCTACTGACCACATAGTGTGACATGCTCGTCAGTGACAGGAAACCCCGGCCTGCAGATGAGCTGACTCCGTGTGAGCGGGGGATTTATTGAGGGCTTATTAGCACCCAGGTCAGATACAAGAGAAAACAACCTAAGGAGAGGAAGCTAAAGTCATGCAGCTGTTTCATTACACGACAACAAGTACCCTGAACAGCAATTAATTAACAATCTACAGCCAGACGGCAAAGTCCTTTTGTTTCCCCCCCCGGCCCTCTTACTCTATACCAGTTCACACAGCTGTCTGCCAGTGGCCAGTCTATAGTGTACGTTTCTGCAAACCACGTAACATTTGTACGTTTCATACGTGTGATATCAACGTTTCTAAAGCGGCATAGCTCAGATCATATGTGTATGAGTTTCTCATCAAGAGGTGGATGCCGTGAAACCTGGGCGAGACGGCTGCCAAGCAGCTTATTTTTTAACGAGAGTTCGGGACAATCAGGGTTGATTTTTTGTTATCTACGTTGACTTGGCCAACTGGGGTTCTTACAGCTTTTTAAAAGTAAATTTCAAGCATGTTTCAAGCACTTTCAAGGTACTTAAACCATCAACAATAACTTTTTTTTTTTTAATTAAATAAAAAGGTACCTAAACCAAACATTTCCAGACTCTCGAATCCTTTGTCATTGTTACTATGAATGCACAATAAATTAATGACAAAGATTTTTGATGAGATTTTTTCCTGAGATTGAATTCAAGCATACTCCTAAAATTAAGCTTTTTCTGAACTTTGCATGAACTCTGCGTTGATGACGTAACTTGCATAATTTGCGTAACACGTCCTTATTTTAACCCAAACCACAATGCTTTTCCTAAACTTACCTACTTTTGTTGCCTAAATTTAAGTTTTGTCTGAATTCACAAAATAGTTTGGCACATAAAAAGTGAATGTCAATAAAGATTTTGGGGAAAAAAGGTGTTATTTATATGCTTTACCATGAGCTCACGTTGATATCCGCTACATATGAAACCTATAAATGTAACATGTTTATGGAACATACAAATACACATATATATTTGTGTATATACACATCTGTGGTTTATGAGACGTACAGTGCAAACATTCATTCTTGCGATTGGATTTATAAACACGTGTGTTTAAATCTGAACTAATATTTCCTGCATTTGTAACAAAATGCAGCACATCAGTTCAAAACCTACAAACGTCTTAGCACACACTTTCAAAATGGCTTCTGTAAAAAGGAGAGAAAACTGGTCACGGGGTCACGTGACTGCCGCTCGGGGCAACAGTCAGGAGCAGTGGGGCGGCAAATTAAGTATTGAATATTAGTCACCGTGAAAAGGTTGTTGTATTCAAAAGAGAAACAACAGCAATAATGACTTTTCGGTTGTCATGGGCCACCAGACGACCGGGAACCTCAAAAGACATAAAGTAATCTGAATAATGTGACCCCAGTGAAATCATTCAGCCCCCACTGCGGCCCCTGCCATCTGTGACATTACGGGTTATGTGTGGGTGGGTGGAGTGCTTGGCCTCCAGCTGTAGTAGCTGCGCATCCTGTGCAGCTTCATTTCCTCTAAGTCTCACTAATGTGATTGCTACAGTAAACTGGGTTGGATTATTTAGAAATGTACAAGAAGTTCTTTAAGTACGTGAAAAGACTCGTAATTTGATAATTTCAGATTAAGGCGAATGCAATTTTTTTTAAATGCAAAGTGGTGTGTCTTTCGCAGCGGGGCAGATTATCTCTTTCGGAGAAGCTGCATGCGCGAGCCTCTTTCATCTGAATCCCACTGAGCTATTTTAGGTGCGAGCCAAGTTGTGCAAGACATCGAGGATATCATTTAAAAGGTAATTGTTCAAAGACGTCACGCGCATCTTGAATTTATGATACACACACTTGAAGCAAATGGAAAGAGAATACTGGCTCGGCTGCCGCTGAGTCACGACTGACCTCTGATCTGTCTGGACTCGATTTCAGCTGAAAATGTGTACTGGAACATTTAGAGAACAGGGGGGCATAGTATTTTATTAGATCCATCAGACAGAGCATTACTGTAGTCGGGAAAGCCGAGCTGAGATGGTGGAGTTGTTTCAATTAGAGATAATGTGCAGCTTTGTTCCTGAACTCTTGCTACTCTATGGTAATTCACCCCTGCTGAAATGGACTTGGGGCTCCCACAGTCATAATGACATTTTGGCCGAGTTTTAATAGGATTACAGGGGGGATACTGATGGCTGCATTGCTTGTTATTTACCACTGAAGGATGAGATACTGTGTAGAACTTGGCCTGAGCCAAACCTTAGTATATAGAAGTATATTCAGTTGTATAAGGAGGAAAATTCATTGTGATTTCTACTACAGTATTGTTCATTAAATGAAGTCATTACTGATAAAACTTTTTACAAAATGCTCTGCATTCTTTACCTCAATGTCAATCAAAAATATTGAGCCACTGACTCTACAGCAACAGTCCATTAACATCATAATCTTTATTAGGGATGGGCACGAGTACTCGAGTACTTGATTTGGACGTCAGTATTCTTTCTGTCAATATCTTATCTCACGACGATGAGATGACCTGATTTCTGAAATGAAAACCAGGGACACATCCAGTTTGGCGGTCGATAGATCATTGCAATATCCACTGTTATTATCTATGAAATAAAAAGGGGGACAATTTGGTTGTAGCCTATTATAATGAACTACTGATAAAATTGGGAACTAACTAATAAAGCGTGTCAGAAAGTTTACAATTCCATTGTGAGTGAAGCTGTGGTAAACTATAGAACACACAATAAAGAAAATGGTGGTTTAACACACTGCTGTTCGGTCTTTTTTGCCACGTAAACGTTAACGCACAGTTAAAAACGGGGACTGTCCCCGGAAGACGGTGACGTCTGGTCACCCTTTAACTACGATGTGCTACTATAACACGTGGCTAATTACAGCTACCAAGCAAATGCGTACGGACAGGTTATAACATTACAACACACTCAAAATGCTCATAAAGTTTTTTTGAAAAGAAGATTGGTTTGACCAGGGATAACAGCGCTGGGCTACCCCACGATTGAATTCGCCACATAACGTTAGTTACAGTAACTGTGTGGGCAGTCGACTCATCTAATGGTAAGTTAGCGAGCCAACGTTACGTTAGCCAACGTTACTTGCGGTTATTTCATTACAATGAAATGGCATAACAGTAATAAACGTTAAGAAACGTGACTAAACTTAACGTGAATAAAACTTTAATACATTAACTTGTGCGTGAACATTATTTCTGCCTGAGTCACATCAGACAGATTTCCATCTGCAATGGTGGTTGTTAAACAATGAAGACAACAACACTCACTACTTCAAGATGTCATCAAAAACTCGAGTACTCTAAAATAACTTAATGTGAATACTTGAATTTTAAACCCATTTAGACCTTTTATTGCTTTTATTTAGTTTTTGTGTTTTTAGCTTGATGCCTGTATCCCATGTCTGTTTTTTTAGCCTTGTATTTGACTTGCTATTTTTGCCTTTTATTGTGAAGCACTTTGTGACGTTTGCTCTTGAAAGGTGCTGTATAAATAAACGTACATGGAAATTACGTAAAATGCCCAATCCCTCGTCTTTATAGCTGTTGCCGTTTTGAACCACGCAGCAAAAAAGCTATCTCTTCTACATCACTTGTGCACATTAATGTCAGCGCAGAGTCCTGAACAGATCTCGGCTGGCATGCGGAGCCAAATAAACGCCAAGCGTGTGGCAGAGACAGATTCCTGCAAGGTAGCCTACAGTAGTTGCAAAACGCTCCCTCCTTTGTCATTTCATGGTCGAGAGCCAGGAGACTGACAAAAGCTTTGGCAAATCCAAAAACACAGCACACGGTGCAGAACATGTGCCAGAGCCAGATTCTGAAACTCTTGACCAAGAGCCTTCAAGTCTCCCACTACAATACATCGATGGGAAAGTGCCAAGCATCTGTCCGGATGCTGTAATGTGACTGAACAGTAATTAAGCCATTAAATTCAGCTAATGAGGCGCTGACTTCAATGATCAGCAAAATCCTGCCAGCCATCTCTCTTTTTAAAGTGTGTATGTCCTGTCATTCAGGTTAATGAGGGACACATATGTTTGTGTATATATATATATATATATATATATATATATACAGACTGTGGTGTGTTTGTTAACCCCCGCAGCACCACTGTGAGGGTGTTTTTTTTCTGGGCTAACTTCGGGTTGCGCCCGACAAAGATAAGACCCACAGTGAGGTATACACCCTGGGGAAGACACTCTGAGGTATCTGAAAAAATGTTATTTCTTTCGTTTTCCGTTGGGAAAAGTAGGTTCAGTTGTGTTTATTTATAACCTCAGAGACGTGAGCGCCAATTGGTAGAAGGTGCACTCGAGGCGAAATACTCTACTGAGTTTACTGAGTCTCAAATATTCATCCAAATCTCCACCACTGATGCCGCAAATGGCACTGATTTTAATATTTTTTACTTCCTTTTTATTATTAATATTCAGTGGGTTTTACTTTCCATCTTGTGTTATGCATTCTATGTATTCTATTTTCATCTTACTTTATCTTAGTTTTATTTTCCTCTTATTTTTCATTAATTATGGCATTCTATCTCTGTTTTTATGTTTATTCTGCCATGAAATATCCTTATTGTAAAGCACTCTGTGCTGCATTTCTTGTATGAAAGATACTATACAAATAAGTTGTTATTATTATTATTATATAGCCTAATAAGAAATAGCTTATATATTTGGCATTACTTTTAGCTTTGACAAACCTTACCATTTTAAAGGCTTATTTCACTGGTGTCCAAACTTACTTTCTGATTTTCAAAAACAAAACACTATTTTTCTTTCCAAGCTGAACTGATAGAATTTGCATTTGCCAACACTGTGGCGAAACTTTTTCGTAATCTCTGTGCCAACAAACAACAGACTGAATGACATTTACACATTCACTCAGCAGCCGATCTGCAACACATTCAGCAGAAGTGCTTATGCAGCGGTCCAGGGCGGGACATTTACAGAGGCATCAGACCCCCGTGTTTAGCCTCAGGGCTGCACACATGCCCAGAATGCAAACGTACACAATACAAGCATCTACAAGAAAAGACTGTGACCATCTATCATGAGATGTCAACATGGCAATTACACCTTTATGTCAACAAAATGCAAGTGCATCAGGAAATCCTGCTGGTGCCACTGCTGATCTGAGGGCAGCGGCCGAGATAAGGATGTCAAAAAGGTGCCTCGCGCATCATCTCACTGAGGAGAATTACTCCCTCATATATCTCATTGTGCGCTGACCCAAAAGGGCGGCGCAGAGAGACAAACCTGCTTGTGTAGATAAAACAATGCTTATTCTCACCTGCAGCTGAATGTGACTCAGCTATTATCAGGAGAAAGCCTTGAAAAGGAGGTGGGAGGCGCCGGGGTTTGAATGCAGAGCGGGCAGCTGCGGGGATCATTTACAGCCAGTTGCCATACATCCTCCCTCTCCCCCTCAGCACAACCCCTTTCCCCGTCCCCTGATAGGTCGATTAATCATTCTGTCACAGAGATAGTGACCCAATCTGCATGTAAGGCTGTGGTGGAGAAACTGTGAAAGAGGGGGAGGGGGGGGGGCTTCTGCAGCACAGCAGATAGGCCACATCTACTGACATTCTTGTTTTGAGAAGGAAAAATATGTAGACAAGTACAACATCTCTTTTCAAGTTAAAGGAACTGTTTGACATTTTGAGAAATGTGCTTATTCGCTTTCCAGTGGAGAGTTAGATGAGAAGATTGATCCATTAAAAGTGTTTATGCTTAACTTAGCTCAGCATAAACACTGGATACAGGGGGAAACTGCTAGCCTGGCTCTGTCCAAAGGCAAAAGAAAATCTACCAGCGCCTCTAAAATCTTGTCATCTTTGATCCTGTGCAAAAAAAAGTGTAAAAATGACAATTCACCATGTTACGGGGGAGATGTACCGGATTATTTCTATTGGATATGAGCAGTTGCCAGGCAACCAGCAGAGACTCCAGGAAGTTGCTGGTTCCAGTCAGGAAATAGTCATAACCACTGTAAAACACAGATTTCTTGTTTTTTACACTTCGGTTTTAGTAGCCAACAGATTAAACAAACAAGATAAAACAAACATGTTAATAGTGACCCTTAGCGGTGCTGGTAGGTTACAGATGGACAGAGCCAGGCTAACTGTTTGCCCCTGCTTCCAGTCTTTGTGCTAAGCTAAGCTAACCAGCTGCTGGTTGTACAGACATAAAACCACAAATCTGTGTTTTACAGGGGTTATCTGAGTATTTCCTGGCTGGGACCAGAAACTGTCTGGAGTCTCTGCTGGTTTCCTGGCAACTGCTCGTTGCAAATAGAAATAGTCTGGTACATGGGCTAAACTACATTTTTATACTGTTTTTGCACAGGATCAAACAAACAAGATTTAACATGTTAATTAGGGAGATTTAGAGGCGCTGGTAGGTGGATTTTCCTTTACCTCTGGACAGAGCCGGGCTAGTTGTTTCCCCTGTTTATGCTAAGCTAACTGGTTGCAGCTTAATATTTAACGGACAGGTGTCTACTCCAGAAAGCGAATAAGTGTTTTTTTCCTGAAATGTCAAACTGACTGAATATATGTGCCACTTTCTCGAAATAAAATCTCAGCGTAAATGCAATGGTTTTGCTGTAACATTGTAGGCGTCACACAAAACATCTCCAGTATGATGAAACACGAGTGAAAGACATGAGTGGAAATCTCTTCTCATTCTCTCCAGCAAAGTGTTACCCTGCTGTGTATGCTTTATCTGACCATCAAACAATCCAAAAAAGAATCCAATCCAAAAGACTGTGAGAAAACAAATGCTGCTCTGGGTCTCACAACAAAAATGTGCATGTTTGTCTCCCTCTGAAGATTAAAGAGTGGTGAAAATGCTGCGTCAGCACAGCAGAATGCTGTGACTGGTGACAGCGCCTGACCGTTTAACACTGACGCTCTCTGCCTTCATCTGCCAGCAACACACCATCACATGGGCTGCGGCCAGGACCGGGACGCTACAGCTCTCACCTGGAGTGAGAAGCTGACAGCGGCTGAGCAATCCCAATGATGAGTTGTGTTAATGTGTCAGAGAGAAAATCACCGACTCATTCTCAGAGTCCAGTATGGGTGGCTTTGTCATTTTGAACATACTTCTGCTTGTGGAATACTTTAAGGGGACATATTATGCTGATTGTGTCTTTAAGCCCCCCTCTGGAAAAAGCCCAGTCTGCTCTGATTGGTCAGTGCATCCAGGTCTTCCACAACTGCACTCTCTGCGTCTCTGCACCGTCATTGCAGCCGGGAAATTTAACACTACTGTAGCGGCACTTTCTACCTATACTATAGTTGTGACATCACAACCTTACGGAAGTCCTGACGGCTCATTTAAAGTCACAGTTTCTGAATATGGACTGTGTTCGTTTCACCTTGGATTAAGCGTTTTGATACTTTCACAGTATTTCTATAGCACCTAGACCTGCTTTATAATATTAAAAAAAACACATGGAAATCTGACTTTTTACAATATGGGACCTTTATCTAAAACAATATTATTTGACTAATCAGTTATTGTTATCCTGCAGTTTGCATTTTTCCATGCACATATTTATGAAATACATTTTTTAGGAGAATCCATAACCCACCCTTCAGCATTAGCAGCACATCACAACACAAGTGTTGAGCAGCATCTCCTCAGACGGACCTGTCTGCTCCTCTAAAGGCTAATATTTGAAGTTGATGTTGACAAGACAACACCCAAGTGTTGCATAACTCCATGCCAGCAGGATAACCATAAGGAATGAGAGGCGAGTTGACTCCCAGTCGGGAGCTCCAGCTGATGTTACCAGCTCCACGAACATCAGCGGAGAAGCTTTCAGACATGCACGGACTCTCTGCACAACAACTCACAAAGTCTGCAGCCTAATTATCACCTAAACACCAAAACCGCTCCAGCGTGGGAAATAACTGTCCACAGCAGCTCAACAACTGACCTGTTTTTCAAGGGTTGACTCTTCAATTCGTAATACGTTTTAGGTTCCTCTTGAAACTCCTCTCCAACCTCGAAGTCGGGAACTATTCCCGATTCGGACTGCATACTTGCAGATGTCAACTTTTTTTGTGGAAACGTTAAACCCTTAAAAAAAAAAACCCCAGATGGACGATATTTGTGCCGCCGTACTTCGCTCAGTACCAACCGCTGTCAATGCAGCCGCCTCTGTCCAGGACCCGGAGCTGTGTAGTCCTGCACAGCCGCGCGCACAGCGCCGCTAACCGGCTGCACGCGACCAACGAACTACCACTACCAGGATGCACCTCGGCTGTCAATGTCAGCATGGTTTTCATTGGCTGCAACATCCGAGGGGGGATTTACACAGCCTTATTTGCTCGCACGGTGAAACTCGAGTGTCATAAAGTTTCATTTCCTTCAACAATAATTATGAATCGATGTGAACAGCTGGTTATCGTTGCAATTAATTTTATTTTAGACTACAAAAAAAAGGTTGATAATGCTTTATTAGCCTACCTTTACAGATAACCTCTGCTACAATACTACAATAATAAATGTATATCTATAAAAATGTGGGTAACACTTTATAATAACGATTACAAGATATTTATAAGCCTTTAGTTAAAAATGAACTAATCATCAACAAAACATTTCTAAATGTTTGCAAATAATTAATAAATGTAACATTTCAGAAATGTGTTGTAAGTCATCTACAAACCTTTAATAAGTCATATCATAATCATCATGTATAAGCCTTTAGTTAATAACAAATCATCAACAAAATATGTATAAATGTTTGTAAATGATTAATAAGTGTGATGTTAACATATCACATGTACAAATCCTTTACAAATGTGTCTTTGACTGATCATTATTATAAAGTGTTACCAAAATATTAATATCAGGTTGAAAACATGAACAGTCTGAATTAAGGTGAATTATCCTCCATAATATATCCATGTGCAATTTCACAAAAAAACGGAGGGAAAAGCATAATTATTGTTGCATGAGAGGACAATATCAATGAATGGGCAATTATTATTCCCAAGGAATCACACTTTCTATATGTAGCCTATATAGTGACCTTGAAAAACCTCTACATGCTGAAAGTATGACTCAGCCTCTGATGATGTCATCTTGAGTCATAAAAGAAGGATTTCCATTAGAATATTGCATAGCTGTTTTACTTACTTGTTTTACTGATCTACTCTGTGATTCAAAGAAACAAATGAACATTTTTGCACTAAAATAACACAGAATCATACCTGAGCAGCATGATTACATTATTATAAGCACACCATTTAATTTCTCTTATCCTCTCAGCACTTCAGTCATGCAGTTATTTCACCCAAATCGTTACAAACCTGGAGACTCTGTCGACCCTCATGTCCCTCCGTTTCCTGTGCAGACAGACTGACCTGACTTTGCTGCTCCCCTCACTCTTCTCTCTGCTCACCAAGTTTGGGCTCCTCAGTGGACTCCTGTCCTCCACTTGGGGGCAGTAGAAAGCCGGAGGAGAGAAGCCAGTGTTGTGCGCCCACTGGGGACGCTTTCTATTACAAAATGGAAATTCAAGTTCAATATTTGCATTCACCTCATCCTGCTGAACTGGTTTAAGTCTGTATTTTACTAATGCAAATATCATGCAAATTTGCTTCTGCTGGAAAGCACAGACTTAAAAACTAAAACCTTAAATGACATGATAATAATTGAAGGCAGACACGACTAGAAACGTAATTTACCAGTATTTGTACGAGACATTTTCTTTGTCACAAAATTCAGCGACATATGAAAAGCACAACCCGATCACAAGTATAAATGTTGGCGTCGTATACGTTTCTGCAAACCACGGATACGTTACATTTGTACATTTTCATATGTTGAAACTTTACGTTTCAATTTTTAATTTTATTTTGTGACAAGTCTGTGGTTAAGGTGTTGGTTTAGGTGCAAAAGCCACAGGTTAGGGTTCGGAAAAGGAAAGGTTTTGGCTTAAAATACAGTTTTGTCGCCATGACCACGGCTGGAAATGTTCTGACCTCGTGTTAATACCCAGTTTTGTTGGTTTCGAACAGTGGTCTGCTGCTAACTCAGCTCATTTACTGTATGCATGTGATCTGAATACGTCACTTAACCCTAAAAGCTGACATAAAGGTACAAACGTAACATCTCCGTGGTTGGCAGAAACATACAATGCCAACATTTTATTCTGGCGACTGGGCTGTAAAAGCAAACTAAACTAAGTTTAGTCAGAACAGGAGACGTGATGCAGGACCTGCAGGGCTTCACATTCAGTCAGAGGGGACAGAGCCTGACATACAATAGAGTAGACAACACATATTATTCTGCGTGTTGTTGTGGGGTGAATAGCGGCACTAATTACAAAGGGCCTCCAGCTGAGGGAGGCCCCCAGAGTTTGCAGACTACAATGCCCTTTGTAATTCCTCAAGTATAGTGTATAAATATTTGATACTTCAGTTCAAAATGTTCTGAATATCATCCTGGGTCTCCTTTCAACCCCAAGACTGTTTTGACCCATGTTCGTGTTATTTTCTATATTTCTGTTGGGTTATTGACCCAAACTAAAATACAATTCGGTTGCGACCCATTAATCTACTCTTTTTACATATATCACTTTTTGTTACAGATTGTTAATAATGTAGCCTTTGCAGTTTTGAATGCAATGTGCACACTGGTGTGTACAACAATAAATCAGTTTTAAGGTAAAACTTGAGCTTGTTGTCTCTAACACTGGCAACAATTGTTAACGACTGGTAACACAGTGGTTTTCTACCCATGAGTACTAAGCTAATGTTAACCCAGTATTGTGTCGGTATAATGACCCAAATTGGAGTAGATTACAGCATGCAATAACCTGCCCTATAGACATACTCTGAACAGGGGGCTACTCATTTAAATATAACATATTGTAAAAAGTGTGATTTTCATGTCCTTTTTTATTATAAAGCAGATCTGGGTGCTACAGTATATAAATACTGTGAAAGTATCAAAATGCTCAATCCACAGAGAAATGCACACAACCCGTATTCAGAAACTCTGCCTTTAAAAGAGCCGTCAGGACTTCTGTAAGGTTGTGATGTCACAACTATACTATATATAGGTAGAAAGTGCTGCTGCAGTCATTCCCTGGCTGCGATGACGGTGCAGAGAATGCATAAGGATGGATTACGCTGACCAATCAGAGCAGACTGGGCTTCTTTTGGAGGGGGGGCTTAAAGAGACAGGTGCTAAACTAGAGTGTTTCAGACAGAGGGTGAATACAAGTATATTCAGACTGGCTTACTATGTGAACAGTGCCTGGATAAACCCTTCCTTCCTGTCTCCGGGACAGGAAGTCTGTGTTATCGTTCTCAAAGTCCCTTCGCTACAGAAACAACATCAGCCTCCGAGCTATCAACCTACACGCTGAAAATGACAAGTTTTGAAGATTAGGGTCGTGCAATAAGGCAGGCCTGCTCTGTTCTTTCAGTGAATGATTGTAAAGATCTACAAAGAATATGTTTACAACATTTTCGTGGAGGTGTTCCACTGAAACAGGTTCCCTTGCGACACTATTTTGCAGAGGCACCGTCAGGGCGTGGCAACGCCCAGGATGCTTGTGATTGGTTTAAGGAAATACAAACAGGCCAGGGAGTTTTTTTTCACTATCCAGAAGTGAAAGCGCACTGGATCCAGACCTTCCTCCAGGCGCAGACACAGCGCTGTGGAGATAGGTCTGGCTACGTGAGAATATATTCAGACAGACAGTATGTGAAAAATACTGTTTTTTTTAATATGTGAACATGTTCTAGAAACCCAAAATACAAGTACGAACCTGAAAATACATATCAGCCAAAACGCCTATAATCACAATGTCAAACCACAGAAATACAACAGGTGACATGTGATAATTGATCAAGCCCCTCATGTGCAATAATTTCCAACCTCCCCCTCTGCTTCCACAGCCAACATTCTGCCATTATAACATGTGCATGAAGACTGTAGCACATAACGCAGAGGTGGAGACGGCGAGAATACTGGCCGCGTGCCATGAGATAACTGAACACATGGACGTAATTACAGACTACAGGGTCGGCAGAATAATACATCATCGTTTACACAGTGTTGTGCAGATTTAATAAGCAGTGGCAGCCAGTGCAAACACTAATAAGAACCTGAAATGTAGACACACAACAGCAAGGTGTGAACTGTCAGTTGTCTTTTTGTTTTCATGAGAGACAGCTGTCAGCCAATCATCAGTGACTTGCAGCCACGGAGCACTTCCTGTATGTTGCAGTCAAAACAAGATCCTGGAATATGAGCCAAAGGTGTCCGGGTGTTCCAGGATGTTAGAGATGTTTCATGTTGATTGTTGTCTACTGATCAGTTTGTCCTGAAAAGAAAACTGGAAAAACTGTCCAAAAAAAAAAAAAGACCAGTACAGATAACAAATGAATTACCATATTAGAAGATTAATTGGTCCACATGAATACTGCAGTATTTCACTTGCTTCTTAAGTTTGTTTCTCTTGGGAAAATAATGATTCCTTTTGTCTAATGTTAGAGGAAAAGTTAAACCTAAAACTTCTTGTAAATCTTAGTCACAATATGCAACATTTCCCGACACATTTGTACAAATGTGGTGGACATCATCGCCCAATTCCTTTCTTTGTTGCTATTTCAAAACGTTGATCCCATGTGTCCCGCTGTGTTTGCTTGTAGAGATTTTCCAAAACTTTCTGATCACGTACATGACATTATTTTTCCATTCATTGCTCAAAATGATTTTTAGAATCTTTGTACACAACATTGGCAGCCCTCCTATTGAAAGTATTTCTGTATGAGACCACAGATAGTTATTTCTAGTTCACGTTGTTGTTCAGCTCCTTCACTTTCTATTGTTGTCGGTGCTGTGGGTGCATTTCTGCCAAGCAACGTTTGACACTGCTTATTGTTGCAGACTGAAAAGTAATTCCACACACAAAATACATATACACATCTCCAATTGTGGTTATCTTGCATGCAGTTATAAAATAGATATAGCATTTTCTTATATTGTGCAAAAATGATGAAGACTGATGATAAGTTGCATACAGACTTGCACAGTTTCATGAACATGTTTGCAACAATAACCTGCAGATTCAAAATAACAAAATGAAAAGCAGCCCACAGTATTAAATGTACATTCTTCCTCACTTTAAGCTTATATTGTTAAATGTGCAGTAAATGTTTCCATTGCTGGATCTGGTAAGAGTTTTACCAGTTATAACAAAAAAAGAAGAAGCACTGTCTTATGTATTCCCTGAATATATTAAAAGCTTTCCATTGATTAAATTCCTAATGAGGGTAACGAGGGAATCCTACTCTTTTGTTTATGAGAAGATTTTCCTGTAAGGAGGCGACTCACTGGACAGATGGTTTTGGGGGATCTTAATGAGATACTTATTCATGTCTGATGTCAGAAATACACGAGCAAAGGGGGGGGTGGGGAAGTCTCGCTCTGCTGGCAGGCTGCAGCATTTACTGTAGACTGTGAGGACATACGGCAATACAGAATTCTTAAATGCATCGGTTATAGTTTGTCAGAGTATCCATACGATAACAGAATTAACACGGGGACTTTAACATGGCCGCTGTGCTTGCTAATTTGGAAAATTACCAGCGGAGTAAAGAGTAAAGACAGTAATGAATATTTCAGTGGCACCGTCACTCCTCAGCTGCAATGAATATCACATGTGAAACACACACCAAGAATCTGGCTCAACAGTTCTGTCTCTTTTGAATTGCACGCGTCAAAGATGTTAACTGATGTGCAAAGCGACATAAAGTTAATAGCTGACTTGGTATCACAATAGCCACCAAACTGGTATTTTAAATTTTGCTCAGCATAATAAATTCTGCACAACATGAGGCCATGAGGAATGTTTTAAAAAACAGATAATAGATTGAATCCATTTTTGAACAACATGTAAACTTGCTAAATGCCGGCTTTGACTCACATTTTAATGTAGGTCAACTTGGGTTAAAGCTGTAAAGTCCTGTTAAATATGGCGGTGGCTTTCGGCCATGCTGAAAACAAACCTCCGAGTCGGGGACATGCATCAGATCATTTAATTTGACGCTCAGTGTCGGTGTTCATCAGTGAATAGTCATTTCTTGCAGCAGGTGTTGACGATGGTCAAACACATTGTGGTAAAATGATGTTTGAACTGTGAATGGTCACCATTTCCTGTGTTTTGTCAGTTGTCTCACATGTGCTAAAAACATCCCCCTCAGCAGCTCAGGTTTTTTTTTTTTTTTTTTAATCTTTAGCACAGATCCAGTTTTATTGCCGCAGGTCAATCTAAGTAAGGAAAAAAACTCCTTTGTGCAAATACAGTGCACCCAAGCAGATTAAAACACATAAAAAACCTGTTAGCTGTATTGTTGGGAATCCCCTTTAGTACTAAAAAAGACAGAAATGCTTACACATTTAAAAGAAAGGAGTTAAATACTACAGGGATACAGTAAAACATACTATGGTATATTATTTTCTGGAAGTACCCATTATTATAGAACAGACCTAGAACTGTATTACACTGTAAGTAGTTTTTTTGTGTGTTTTTTTTACCCCTTTTATCCCCCAACATTTTGTCTTCTTTCCTTGTACTTACAAACATACAGGCACCCAATAAGTATTTTATTGATACTCTGTACACTACATAATTACAGAGCAATTTTCGGGCTGTAATCTAAAGCGTTATCTAATTTATTGTTGTTGTTTTTTAATTTAGTGTCATATATTTTTTTATTTGTTTGCCTTTCATATGTTTGGTTTTGATATCATGTTGTTGGGCTGGGTGTAATGGTGACATTGTAATAATTTGTGGATAATATTAATATGGACCCGAGGAAGAGTAGCCTAGCTGTTGTCATGGAAACACTTAATGAGTATTGATATAAACTGATGTTATATGATACAATAAGGACTCCAGAAATTAAAAAGTGAGTACAATAAACAGGCATAATGTGCCCCCATATTAATATTGTAAGAATTTTGGAGATAACTCAGAAGAAAATCCATGTAGTGTGATAAGCAGGGCCGGATATGCACAGGCATTCTAGGCACATAGGGCCTCCTTGCCACTAGGGGTCCCAGACAGAGGATTACACTGCCCTACATAATGGAAAAAAAAAGACACACGCATATGTGTGTGTGTGTGTGTGTGTGTGTGTATGTATGTGTATGTCTATATATATATATATTATTATTATTATTTATTTATTTTTAATTATTATTATTTATTTATTTTAATTCATTTTTTAAATTTTTTTTTTTAAACATGCACAACGATGGCACCAATGAATGGGAGAACAATGAATAAATAAATATAAATGAAATGTATAACATAGGGCTATACTTTCCACTATAATTAAATGTAAAAAAAAAATTAAAAATATAAAATATATAAAAATATATATATTTTAATATTTAACTGAATGCCTAACAAATTGCCTATAGAATACCAAAATATAAATAGATAAGCTAATATATATACCTAACTAAAATAATGAGCATAATAATCATGTGGCACTTAATTCAAAATGTGCGTGTATAGGGGGGGCCCAAAAAATCCAGTCTGCCTCGTGTAATCTATCCTTTTAATCCGGCCCTGGTGATGAGGTCACTATTGATCAGAATAAACTGGGAACAGGTTTTGCTTTAAGGCCTGTCATAAGACAAATATAAAATAGCTGTATATAATATGTATATGTTATAGGGGTGATGCACACCTTCAGGCCCTCACTTCATTATTCTGAGGATTGAGTGTGAATCAGGCCGGCCGGCAGCTGCTGGGTGAGAGAGGCAGAGGGAGGGGAGGAGAGGAGGAGAGGAGGAGGGAGGGGATGCGGGGCTTGCTCACATAATAGCCGGCGGGTGAAGGCGTGGTGTGTGTGGCTCAGTGCGAGGAGAGAGTGTGCTACAGTAGTACCGGAGGATGGACATGGACAGCGGCTGCACGGCGGCTCCCCTCCCTGGCAAAAGCAGCCGGGGAGAAAGCTGATCAGCTGAAATATGCAGGGGAAGCTATACCGTATCAATACCTAAACCGGATATAAGGAGTGCAAAGGTAAGGCGATATATATCTAATGTGAAGTAGCATTATTCAAAGCGCCTCAGTGAGCTGCGAGGAGACAAAGTAGACCGAGTGATGGGCGCGTGTGATCCGGGGGAGAGAGCGCATCAATGAAATTACAACAGCATGGGTTTGGCTCTGCACAGCCACCGGCGTGTTTGCTCAGTAAAACAAGGAGGAGTGAGGCTTTATTTGACACATCTGTCTTATCCACGGGGCTCAGGTGGAAACCACCCATATACAGTACAGTAGCCCACAGTAGCACATTCATTGTTCTCCCTGCACAGTGGAAACTGGCCCTGGGGTGGGCTGGTCTCATTATAGGATGCTGTGGACAATACTTCTGTTTGTATGATGGTTTTATTAGATGTGTGTAAGTTTAAAAAAAAACCAAAGTAGTTTTATAAGCTATTTGACTGCTCTGATTGAATGTAATATGGAGGCGCAGGCTAATACATTGATTTAGGTGTGACTTGGTGTATTAAAAAAATGCTGGATGAATCATCAGTTTACCCTTTTGCAGCACTGTGATTCATGCCTGTCCAACGCATTACCTATTTTTTTCAGTTTTTTTGTATATGATTAGCATTTCCTATGTGATTTGTGACTTTGGTGACAATTGGTGACCCAGGCTGAGCATTTAAGTCATTTTTAAATATTTTTGGTGCAGATAGGCCAAGGTGTCCTCCTTGTTACCCCCATTGTTTTTTTCTTTTAAAGGAATACTTCATCCTCAGAATGATCATTAGTATATCAATTACTCACCCCGTGTTACGTTGAATTCTTGAAGAAAACTTTGCTTTTCTCTCATGCCTCCACGGTGAAAAAAGAATCTAAACACGGAGAACATTTTAGATGAATTTAAGTAATAGGGGGCCACGTTTAACAAAAGCAAAACTATATCAAAACATCTGTTCACAAACTCTCACACAACTCATGCAGTATAATCCAAGTCTCATCATGCCCTGTACATTTTCGCTAAAATCTCACGCTTACATAGGCGCGCTACTCTCTATGTACTCGTCATGAGTATATTATTTTTTTATCCTATTCTTCGTTCACCATGGAGGCATCAGACATGCGAGAAAAACAAAGTTTTCTCCACTAATTCAAGGTAACAGGGTGAGTAACTAGATCTTCAAATGATCATTTTGGGGGTGAAGTATTAAATTAATGGTTCTGGATCTCTTATGGTTAAAAACAAAGATGATCCCTGCAAAGATTGCCGCTGGCCTGCTGATGTTATCTCAGAGTTGAAGGAAGAGACGCACGTCTGTGTGTATTTAAAGCATCAGGCATTGTAAACAGGAATTGTTGTTGTGATGGTGGTGTCTGTATGACACTTGTGTCCAGCGTGAAACTTTGTCGCTCTTCCTATATTTGTTGGAGAGGATGTCCTGTGTCGTTTATCAAACCCATCCACTTTTTACAGGTGATTTCTGAGAAAACTCTTTTTAAAGGGTCTCTAAAGGCATGTTTCTGGTTAAATCTTTCAATAGATATTCAACAGAATCAAAACTCAGCACACAATATATCAGATATTCAATATATCTTTTTTTTAAAGCTGCGACCAGCAGCTCTATAGCTCGTTTTCAATTCAGACAACTTTATTAATCCCACTAGGGGCTATTAGTTACGAGCAGCTTGTGCAAAAAAAACACAACATACAACAACATAACCAAGGTGCTAAAAGGTGGAATAAAACAAATCAATAAAAAAATAAATAAAGTTTGTGTTTAAAAGTCTTATTGCAGAGGGGATAAACGATTTTGAGTTTAGTTTTACAAGCAGATAAAACATAACGAAGCCCTGATGGCAACAGAGAAAATTCACCAGCAAGAACAAAATCCAGAAGCCAAAATCCTCACTGCTTTCTGGAGAATTTGTTGATTGCAACAGAAAACCAGTTTTCACCCTAGGAGGCTGAAATTTGGCATGGAGGTCAAGTGTGTGTGTATGTGAAGGTGTGTGTTTGTGTTCATGCTAATTGGCAAACAGGGGGTGTGTCAGTGGGAGTGGCTTATAACAAAAAGGCACATCACTTCTAAACGGATTCACGCCCCCTTTTCATAACTCATGAACCGTTTGTCGTAGACTCTTGTGGGAGGCGTCACTGGACGCAGTAGAGAGTTTTTCTTTCTTCACCTTCTTTGTTTTGATCTGGAGCAAGAAGCACTTTATTTCTATAACAACTGCAACTTTCTATCTATAAGGCTGAAATTTGCCATGAAGGTCGCGTATTTGTGGGTGTGTGTGTGTGAATGCATGCACGTGGATGCATGTGCAAATTGGTGCTTGTTTCATGACTTGTTTGTCAGTCTGAGAGCCTAAAGAGGCAGGTGTTTGATGCTTCTGAGAAATGTCTCAGCACTCGGTTGGCAACCGTCCATTTAGGAATCAAAGCCTCCTGAGACTTTCTGAGAAATGTGCACAGAGAAGACGGACAGAGGGAGAGATAGATCTATTTTTGGACAGGCAAGTAATGTTGTATTCATACACTTTACACAGGGAATCTGACATAATAAGGTGAAAGCCATGTAGCATCAGTGAAGTAGAACAGGTTGACAGATGAGGATTTGGGGATAGAACAAGTGGAGCTGTCCTGAAAATCCAAAAAACTGATGAATCCAGTTTCAACATATCAGCTGATCCTTGACTCAATGCTTTCAGATAAGCCACATATCACTATTATATGATGATTTTCACTGGGCTGCAGACTCTCGACTAAAGAAATTCTTAGTCGACTAACACTCATACGATTTTGTCAACTATTTACGATTAGTTGATTTAATCGACAGATCTGAAAAACTGAGTTTCTCTGTCAGGCAAAAGCACCACTTTAAATCTTGTGTTTACCAGAGATGTGCTCATGAGATTCTTGGAAAATGAGTCATTCAGCATGAAAAACGACTAATCGACTAAAGAAATCTTAGTCAGCTGAAACCAATGCGACCAATTCGTCGACTAAGAGAGGGCAGCGCTACTGCTGCTTCATCCAGATCTTTGAAATTTGCTCATGTTTCCTTTTTCTCTCCACCCATTCATGTCCGTGCCTCAGCGCCTCGTCCCTGAGCTCTGCAGAAAGTCACTGCAGTTCTCTGTAATGAAACTCTGCAGTTTTGTGATAACAGGAGTGTCAGTGGGGACAGCTGTGAAACCCAGAGAATGAGGGCAACTGGTGGTAAAGCTCTCATGATTGCTTCTAGACTAGGCTGTGTGTTTTTAATCAGTCCTATCCTCTGTTGTGTGGTATTTAAATTCTGCACTGAGATGCTGCAGTTTGACAGTTTGGGGGCTTTTTAAATATCTGTAACCTGAGTGTGTTGTTCTGTAAGAACTGTGATCAATAAAGGTGAAGAGTTTCTTTTTGTAGGCTACCTCAATCAATCAGTTTATAGTTTATATAGACTGATATATGGACTGGATTGACTCACTTTTGGAGCCATCCTCAAGTGGCAATTTGAGGAACTACAGCACTAGTTTTCAGCCCCGGAGGTTGCTGCTTGGTCAAACTATGACGCTTCAGTACGGTTGCAGTTTTAAACACGTGTTTAGTGTGAATTCAAACAACGATGGGTTTACTTTGGAGTTGAATTGTGTGAAATGACACACGAAAAGCAACAAATGCATTGTGATAACATGCAAAATGACTGAAGAAATTGATGTGCTATGCATACACCATTTCATGAGACCAGCCTGGCTAAACGAGAGTATGTTAGCATTGTCACTGTGAGCATGTAAGCATTTTGACCTTAGCATTTAGCTCAAAACACTGCTGTGTCTTAAGTACAACCTCACAGTCATGATAGCATGGCTGCAGACTCCTGTTTATTAGAGAACTTCTAAAAAAAAACGTAAAGTGTTGATCTGGTGCAAATTAACATTTAGAATTTCTCTGCAAACACTATTACAGGTTTGTTGTGATTTCACAGACACTAAGCAGTGTTTAAGTCGTATTTTAACCTAACGGCATGAATGAAAATGCAAATACCTTTCTCTTTCTTTGATTATGGAGCTTTTCTTCGTTTAAAAAGTCACAAAGGCTCAAGGTCAGTTCTTACAACAGCAGCTGAAACTCTGACTTCAATCACAACGCAGCTCTGGAGAAAACACATGGAAACTTTCATTTCAATTCAAATGAGAATATCACTTAGACTACTTATTTCGCTTTTCTAACATTACCTATGATAGAAGCAGATTTGACCACTAACTGTCATTATGACCGCTAATAAAATATAGCGGTCCATGTTGCTTGCAGCCGTTAGAAAATATATCACAGTGTCCTGGTGCTTTTGTAGACGTCCTTTTGTGGGGTGAGAATACGAACTATCTGCATGATGACATCATTGACATGAATCACTCCTCGGTGATGCCGCCCGCCCGCCCTTGTTCTATCACAGAGATACTGTGTTAGAAAAACAAAATGTATAAATCTTCCAGGGTCTAATTTCTCCATAATATCCTGAACCTCATTGTGTTCGTGAATTTCCCGGATATCAGGAACAGGCAGACGGTTGTCTTTGGGAGATGATGTTGAGCAGATATACCTTTTGACCGCTGACAACATGAGTCATGATGAGATATCAGATGAGGTTTCAGATAATCCTGTGCTGTATCCTTCAGCCCACAGCCTCTGTAGTCAGGGCTTCTTGCTGTGTACTCAGACTGTTCTGAGCAGTTTTCCTTTGGTGTTTTATTTATTATTTTTGCACTGCCAATACGCCTACTAATTAAGCATCCTGTCAGTGGGATTTCTTTAGGAGAGCTAAGACTTTCTTGCCATAATGTAAGACCAAAAACAAAATTATCATATCATTTATTTCACAGTAAAATGTTTGAGTCCATGGAGTGAAGTCGTCATTATTTGTGCAGGTCTCTGTGTTGTTACCAGTCAGGGTCAGAGGTCAGCTACATCCATGGGTGTATTATGAGACAGTGGGCCCCTGGGCACAGACATGTTAGTGGCCCCCCCACCCAAAGCCAAAGTTTCAAAGATTCTGCTTTTAGTCATTTTGCATCCCTTTGTCGTTTTGCAGCTTTTTGTGGTGGTTTTGCATAAATGTTTTTATTTTTTACATATTTTATAAAATATATTTTACTTTTCTGGTCCTTTTTTCTGTCTCTGTGGTCATTTTACGTCTATTTTTAGTCGTTTTGCACATCCTTGTGGTCATTTTGTGATTGTTTTGGGTCTCATTTTGTGTCGTCCTTAGTCGTTTTGTGTACGTTTGTTACCGTTTTGTGTTTTCTGGTCATTTTGTGAGTCGGGTGGGGCCCTGTGTCCGAGAGGCCCGCTCAGTAATCTATCCACGGCTACGTCAGCTACAGCTATTGAATAGAGGAACTGTAAAATTTCAAAACACAGAACTTGGTGAGTTTCCCTTTACCACCAGTGTATAGGGTATCACAGCGAGAGTCAGTTTGAATTCACAGGTTTTATTTTGATTTATTTTGGCTTCTTGTCTTTGTCTTAATAGGTGAATCCACCAGTCACTATAGATATAGGTTTTTCTCAAGAACTCTAAATAGTTTGGGAGTGTTTAATCTCTAACAGCCTGACTGCAGTGGGTGTCTTCAGAAGAACATGTAAGCATAAAGAGCAGACACTGACTTGTGTGTGATACCATCCTTCATCAATAATGCATGAAAACGGGAAACTGAGATAAGACGGGCTGCAGTCTGGACATGACATTTAACCAGAGTGACGTATTAAACACTGACAACCAGTTTACTCTGGAGAAATTCTCCTGTTAGATCTTTGTTCGACTTTCAAGCTTGATATGGTGTTTTTTGTTTTTTTTTTAAATGAAAATGAACAGTGTTAATTTAAAGGATTTACATCTGTACATCTCACTAATGAACATTATTCTTTGTTTCTTTGTGAAGGAGGCCACATCTGCACCTTCTCCGAGTGTCCACTGGGACATTTCACTGTAGCACTCTATAACAAGCTGTCTATATGCCAACCTCAGGCTCCAGACTATAACCTGCACCCTGCAGCGTCTCTGGAGAGACAAACACAAAGACTGACAGTTCTTTCATCTCTTCCCTCCTTGTCTTTTTTTTTTTTTACAGGAAGGCTCAATGCATGTCTTAACCCCACAGGGTCCAAGGCTGGCCTTTTATTGAGGTTGAATAGCGTGTGCTTGGTTGACTAAGCAGCGCTGTCTGCTGTGACGAATACAAGGACATCATGAGATGACAAATGACGATTTAGATTTTTAGCAGGGGGGGGTGTCACGATTTCTGAAATCGAAATGAGCTTTCTATTTCAATTATGGAAATCAAAAGCAGGATCTGACCACAGATGGTGCGATACATTCCCCACAAAATATGGCGATTATATCAGACTTGATACCATGTACGGTTTTAAAGAAGAATTTGAAAGTGTGAATGACAAATACCAACGATATGTTGATCTTTACGTACTCTGGCTTAACGGATGTCATAAGCATATGGCCTGGCGATGTAAGACTTATCTTTACAATGCAAAAAAAAGTCTAAATAAAAAATTTAATCGTGAGCTTAAAATCAAAAGTCTAATCTAATCATGGATTTGGAGAATCCTGACATGACATCAGAATCATGTTGTAGAAAGCAACTGTTTTGACATTTTTCAAGTAAAAATACCAAATATTTTCTTGTTCCAGCATCTCCTATGTGAGGATTGGCTGCTTTTCTTTGTCTTATTTGAGTGTAAACTTCATATGGGATTGGGCGATGTTAATAATCATACGTTGCAGCCCTATAGTTGCTAGTGTGCATGGCTGATTATTGTGTATCCACCAGTTTTAAATGACAGCCTGCACTGGTGACTTCTGTGTGTTGTGAAATAGAAACTGCTGAGTTAAACAGGGTTGCTGGTGGGTTGCTCCGTCAGATATAAATAGCAGTTGTTGTAATGATTATAGCTCTCAGATGATTAATAGTGTAGATTCCTAAAATCAGCGGCTCCTCCTCCCACTCACTTCATCTATATTGCAGAAGTAAAAGTCATCCCAGCTGAATTTGACTCTCGACTGCTGAGCTAATAACTGCTTATGAAAATTCCTCAGTGGCGCATGCTTGTTTAAGAAGCCATTTTCTCCAGAACAACTTCTTCCCCCACGTAGAAAAATAATAATCCCTGCACCATCTAGTGGCTGGTGCCTTATACTGTACAGGCTGGAGTCATGTGTGACCCCACCATGATGCAGTCATAACTAAATCAAGCTCAAATCAATGCACTCCTGGTGATGGTCACATGCAGCCACATTCCAAATTAATTGGATTTATTGAATGTGCACTTTTAATTTAGATCATGAAAGAGAATTTATGACGAAAGAAAAATAAAGTAACGTTATTCAGAGGCTGTAATTGACAAAGTGCTCGTTAAAACATTATAGATGCATGGTGTAATTTAAAGAAGTGACCGGGTGTGTCCCACCCCGTTCAGGAAGCAGGACAATTTGTTTAATCATTTATTAGTGTAGTGTGAAGAAAGGAAATGAGAAATAGAGTGTGTGTAAAGTAAAGCCTCTATGAGTTGTTTCAATCACTTTAGTGCCTCTTTTTATTAAATCACTCAGTTAAAATGTACAGGAAAAGGAAGTAAGAGACACCTGATATCCACATTCAAACCCACTGAGCCACAGAACGGCACACAATGAGCATCTGCAATGTCTCAGTAATTTCAGCAGACAATATAGACATGCTTAACCACCTTATTGTTTCCTGTCTGACCCATACTCATAAGAAGCTGTAAACCTGTGGGCGTATTATGAGACAATGGGCCCCTGGGCACAGACATACAAAAGGCCCCATCTCTCCTACATAGGAGCAAGACACACTTTATAGTTGTAAAAGCTCTTTTTGTTGTTGTTTTGTCTCTTTGTAGTTGTTATGTCTGTGATTTTGTGTCTGTGTCTGAGTCTCATAGTCATTTTGTATGTTTGTAGTCATTTTGTATCAGTTTGGAGTCATTTTGAGTCTCTTTGAAGTCATTTTGTATCTGCAGTCATTTTGAGTCTCTTTGAAGTCATTTTGTATCTGTTTGAAGTCATTTTGAGTCTCTTTGAAGTCATTTTGAGTCTCTTTGAAGTCATTTTGAGTCTCTTTGAAGTCATTTTGTATCTGTAGTCATTTTGAGTCTCTTTGAAGTCATTTTCAGTGTCTTTGAAGTCATTTTGTATCTGTTTGAAGTCATTTTGAGTCTCTTTGAAGTCATTTTGTATCTGTTTGAAGTCATTTTGAGTCTCTTTGAAGTCATTTTGAGTC
>JAOVVB010078455.1:0-13736 GCA_028570985.1 Heterobranchus longifilis
CAGTCTTCCCAGCCTGGTGCAGATCTACAATTTTGTTTCTGGTGTCCTTTGACAGCTCTTTGGTCTTGGCCATAGTGGAGTTTGGAGTGTGACGGTTTGAGGTTGTGGACAGGTGTCTTTTATACTGATAACGAGTTCAAACAGGTGTCTTAGTATAATTACACTTTGCACATTCATGTAATTTCTATTTTAATTACATTTTAATGTAAATCTGTAAATTTGTAGATTTGTACATTTCATTTTTTAAAACATTGTTCTTAATGCTATTTTTCTTTTATTGCAGTAAAATCTTTCTATGCTCTATTATATACTACTGTATCTTACCAGTTTAGGACAGGAACAGTCATATAAGCATTTCACTGAATATCATAATGTATATGGTTGTGTATGTGACAAATATAAAAAAAAATATTTGAAAATGTATACAGTGCCTTGCAAAAGTATTCACATTTTGTCACATTAAAACCACAAAAATATGTGATAGACCTACATAAAGTGAAAGAAAGCCATAAATGCTGTGTGCAGTTTCACATGGCTTGTCGCATCAGGAAACTTGGCTTTCTTCTTTCCAGTCTTCCATAAGGTCCAACAAACCTGTGAGGGCTTCACAGAACAGCTGTATTAATACTGAGATTAAATTACACACAGGTGGGCTCTATTTACTAATTAGGAGACTGAAGGGGTGTGAGGGGTGTCACTTTTCAGATTTTCATTTGTAAAAATGTTTTAAACCATTTAGTATTTTTCTTCCAGTTTGCAATTTTGCTGATATTCTCCAGCAACTACCTCACAGTCTCTAATCTCCTTCATATCTCCTATGCAGCAGATAGTCCACCTGAGTACATTTTCTACCACTCTTATACAGTATGTCCCCATGTTCCCTTTTCTTTTTAAAATATGTATTCACCACGCATATTTCCATCTTTTTTGCAAAATCTACAATAATCTGTCCTTCCACATTCCTCTCCTGGACCCCACACCTACCCATCCCCTCCTCATCAGCTCAGTTCCCTTCTCCAACATGCCTGTTAAGGTCTGCTCCAATCACCAAACCTTCTCCTGTTGAGACACACTCCCACTTTGTTTTGCTCATTTCAGAAATCTTCTTCTTTCTCCTTCGCATCACATCCCACCTGTGGAGCGTATGCACTGATGACATTTATCGTCACCCCTTCAACCTCCAGTTTTACAATCATCACTCTATCAGACACTCTCCTCACTTCCACTACACTCTTGGTATATATACTCATCCCTCAGTATTAGCCCTACAGTACACTACTTCTCTTATTGTCTACACCACAGTAAAGCAGATTGAACCCACCTCCAATGTTCTTAGTCTTGCTTCCCTTCGACTTGGTCTCCGCAACCTTCTTCTGCTCCATCATATCAGCTACGTAGCTTTGTCCCTTTACCACTCATGGTGCCAACATTCAAAGTTCATATTTTACCCGGTACACGTCTCCCCTTTCTTATTTCCCTCTCTCTCTCTGGACACGTCTGCCCCCTCACTTACTCTTCTTTCTTCTGTCACATCTGGCACATAAATGCTCATAACTTTATTCTACTCCACATTTGGATTTCATTTATGATGCAGGTTTAACTTCAGGCAAATACTGAAGAACTGCCAAAGTTTCATCAAATTCTGTCCAGCCAATTTTGTGTGATGTTGTAACAACGTCTGACTGGACATAACAACAATAATTTTAATTTATAGAGACCTCAAATGTATGAAACTTCAAATATCATTGAAAGCGTCTCTGTTAAGTATAAAATGAAAAATATAAAAAATGTCTCTTGAGTAAAAAGTTAATTTAAAGGAAGAATAATTATATATTTTTTGTGTCTGCTGAATCTCGACTTACAGTAGTGGATGGCTTTGTGTGCAACCAGGAGAGAGAAACATGCGCCTGAACACACTCATTGGTTTATTCAAAGGATAGACAGAGCATTTAAGCTTTCAGCCAAATGCCATGTGACACATACATCTGTTACAAAGCTACAAAGCTAATTATCGTTCCGGGCAGAGCAAAGAGAATTAGTCGTATGAAGACTCTGAGACAGACAGACGATTGGAAGTGCATTAGTATAGGAAGCATTACCATAAAAGGAATGAGGATGTGTTCGGGGGTTGTTTCATGGACATATGTCATAGAACAAAGAGAGGCGTAAGAGATATATTTAGACATATTTCAGTGCTGTAACAAAGAACAACAAGCTAACAATAACACTAATGGAAATCACTAGTGAGCTAATGATGCTAAATACACTTTGCAAAAGAAACTTCTGAAGCTGTTAGCTCTTAAATTTCACATTTACAGTATCAAAAAGTCATACTGCTGTCATGTCATGACCTGAGATTGTTCGTCATACCTCACACTGACACTAATACAACCACACGTGTGTATCAGCTTATAATATATTGGCTTGAATCCTACAGCTGTACGGATGAGGGGTCTGCTAGCCGGTACTGTCTCTGTGTAACGTCTAGACTTTAAATGAGAGTATAACCATACAGAAACGCACATTAGAGTTTAATGGTATGTGTATGGTAGTGGTGCAGGAGAAATCCAAAAAAATGGGGATGCTTAAAAGGTTGAAATGTAGTCACAGATTAAAGAAGCAGCTCTTAAATTAATCGACTGGGGATTGTAAGTGGCTCATAATCGATAATAGAGTACAAAAACCTACAGAATTCCTTGTTTAGTGTTGACTTGAAGATCTGTGAACTACTGTGAAGTACAGCGGCACCTCGGCAGATGAACACCACTTCCTGAATTTTCGCCTGTTTCACCTGTTTGTGTCAGTAGAAAGCCAAGCGAAACACATTAACTTTTGTGTGTGTGTGTGTGTGTGTGTGTGTGTGTTTTATTTTCTTTTATTTTTTTGTCATGTTTGTGAAAGACATAACACCATGGGTCCCAAGAATGTTACCAATGACGGTAGCGAGAAAAAAAGGGAGCCACTTTCAGTTTGGTTTTTAAAGCCATAAATGATTCCTCTTTGTTAACAGTGTTAAGTGAGGTTTAATGTCTATTTATTTCATATTTCACTTAATTTACATGACTTTTCTAAATGTTTAGATTGTTGTAAATTAGTGTGTTGGAAATTGGTGTTCTGTAATATATTTGGGTGGCTGGAACAGATTATCTTCGTGAGGTTTATTATGAAAGTGCATGGCAGGTTCCAAGCTTCTGTACTCACAGGGATCCATGTCGCTGTTAACAGGTGGGAAATCAGATATACAAATCTTGACAATTTATGTATATCAAATCGTGAACTGTAATACAGTAAAGTAATATGGAAAAAATGTAGTTAAATGATTGCATTAATACACAAAGTATAAACCTGTGATTTACTGTATAGCTGCACTAGTGTCTGTGCTGCTTTTATAGCAAATTAGATTTGATTAAGGAGAGAAAAAACAGTATTCAGACTTCTTTAGCATGGTGGTGTAATATTTATTATGTGACCCTTATGTATGGAAAATTTCTCAAAGTCATGATTTTATTTCTTGCTAATGAAAAGATACAAAAGATCTTCAATTTCACAGCGCTTAACCACGTATTGGTGCTTTCACAGGAACATTAATAAAAGTGTGTGGGAGACTAAATGTCAAAATCTGACCTCTGCGCTGTCTATGCTTGAGCAGAATGTACTAAATATTGAGACTATTTTTCTTTTTTTTATTCCTTCTATGCATCAGAATGCTCATGCTGTGAATGTACTCCACAATTAGAGCTTCCTTTGAACGACACAATGCACACAATGTTTTTCTCATTAAGCACGCAGTGTGAAGGATGTGTGAAATACTCGAGACCTTAACTGTAAATTGTTTTCTATTCTGGTCCTCAGTGACCCTCGGATTTCTTCTAGCCGCCAGAACAGCTATTTAGTGTGTTGAATGCTTGGCTGTAAGTGTGTGTTCCTGAGGGTTGGGTTAGAACACTGGCTGAAAAATAAAAATAAAAAAAATACACTCAGACAGACAGAAAGACTTTCTGCTGGACTTTCTCCTGGATCTGATGCAGAACATTTATTGCTGTTCTTGGACCTCTGACGTTTTTAAACAAGAGTTGTTCTTCTCAACGGATCCCCAAACAGCATTTCGAAAGGCCCAGCTCAAGCGGGTCATGCCTCAGGTGATGTTCTATCCTTATCTTTAAATTGAATTATAATTCTGTTGACAGTAGAAAGCAGGATTTTAAGATTTCTAGTTAGGGCCGTCTCCGGATCTGTTAGTGCCCCCCAAAAGGAAAGGTTACTGCTGGAGCCTTATGAACTGAAAAAGGATAATTGTCTTAAACTATGCAGACTGACTCTAAGTTGAATTTTGTTATAAAGAAATGTTAGAGTGGCTACAAAATTAGATTAAGACGTGTGTGGCAAACGGAGCTGAATAATCAACAGAGTAATCAATTTAAAGGTAATTTTAATCCAGGTTAAGTTCAGGATTTCAGCCATACCTGCAGGATTCAATTATTTCCAGGAACCTGGTGCTTATTGTAGCTATATTGAGCAAAAAAACAAACAAACAAAAAAGACTGAACAATACTATAAAGGGCTTGTAATAAAACTCAATTTAAAAAAAAATAAAACAATGCAAAGAAACTATGGTTAAGCGTGATTCAGAACCGAGGCGAATCATTCACATTCACAGCGGTACACATTGTGTCCGTGTTACAAAACACCAGTGCAGCTGATGAATTAGAGTCCTTGGGATGTAAAATGTTAATGAGACACATAAATAAACTCTTTAAAATCCATAGAACATTGCAGAAGTACTCCAGGGTATGGCGCCCTATAGGTGACCGCCTATGTTTCCTACACCGCAGGCCGGCACTGTTCCTAGCTATTAGTCACTAAGACAGTCCTCTCTCAGACTGACAAACAGTACGGCTTTTTGGAGAATAGGAAAGGGATTTTCCACTTCTAGGCATTCCTATGTGTGTAGGAATGAACCAAGTCTAAACTATGAGAGTGTAGAATGGCTACACATACAGCTCTGGGGGAAAAAAAGCAAGATAATCAGTTTATGGTTTTTTTTTTCCCCCACAGGTGCATGTGTTGGTGAGATGAACCAATTTTTTGTTTCATTTTTTGTGAACTGCTGACAATCAATAATAAATAAAATTATCCTAAATTCAAAATATAACTATTTTTATTTAGTGGGTATATTTAAAGGATATCATCACAACACATGGAAATACTGCATGATCTTGGGCTATTTGCACAGCTTTAATAACTCAAGTAAAACAAAATGCAAATCATTTGTAAACAAATTGTGTTAATGCTTTGGTTAAATAACATTAATAAATCAGTATTTGGTAAAATAACTGAGATTTGCAATTACAGCTTTAATGCATTTTGGCTCTCCACCAGTTTTTCACATTGCTGTTGGGTAACTTTATACCTTTTTTTTTGCAATTTTTTGCAGTTCAGCTTTGTTTGATGTTTTTTGACTGTCTGGAGTAAATTGCAGTGTATATTCTAAATTACCTTCTATCACAATTGGACCATTAGAAGCTTTTATAAATCATTACAATAATTTCTGATGTTCCAATCTGATTAAAAAGTTGACCTTCTTAGTGAATGTAAGGTTTTGGAATTCTTATGCAGTAAGTCCCCTACATACGAACATTCGAGCTACTAACTTTAGAAGATACGAACATGTGTTCGCGCATATTTAATCACGGAAGTTAGATCACATGTCCAGCGTACATTGTCACGTGTGCATACCAGGAAGTGAATGTAAAAGCAGGGTAGATGAAGATGGTACTGCTAAGAAGTGCCAAGCAATAATGATGGAAACAAAAGTGAAAATAATTGAGAGAATGGAGGGAGGTGAAAAGATGGCAGGCATCACTCCTTCTTTTAACACAAATCATTCAACCATCGGCACGATTGTAAAGAATGAGGACAAGATAATGTAACATGTTAGTTTTATACTGTGGATAGCAGATTGTGTTATTATCCTAGTACCTAGACAATGTTTGTTGGACATACAAACAAATTGGACTTATGAACAAGCTCTCGGAATGGAACTTGTTCGTATGCTGTGGACTTACTGTACAATAAATTAAACCTGAAATAAGTTCACTTTCAAATGACATCTGATGTGAATAACCCCTAACGAACCTGACAAAAGAAATGTACAGAAATGTGTAGAGCTGTGAAAAACTGAGATAAAATCTTTTTAGCCAAGGTGAACATTATATAAACCTGTAGCTTTAAGTGCAAGTAGAAATAATATTAAATATTGTAGAACATTCAGAAGTTTTCTTACAACTCAAACTTTCAGGCCACTCGAGTATGACTCTCTTGTACTTCAGATGACACGAGCACTTAGATGGATGACTCAGTGCAAGACTCGTAAAAAAGGCATGAAAAGAAAAAGCATGAAATGAAAAGGCAAGTGTGAACTCTGCATGTGGTTACATGACTACTTAAAAGGTAGGGGACAAAAGCAGAGGATTGAATTTTAACTAAAAGAAAAAAAAAACAGAAATCATACAGTCAAAAAAATTTATACTTACATAATCATCTAAAAGTGCTTTTTTAAAGCCCACCCAGTCCTTCATTATTTCTGGATCCAGTGCATTGCTGTATCGGCTCTGAGTGATTCCTTTCCTCCCTTTTCCTGCCCGTGACATTTTCGCCGTGTGCGTCACGCCCCGGCGCGCAGCTCTTCTCACAAAGACAAACTCCATACTGGCAGTAAATAATAATGGCATGAAATCAATTTCAAGAACAAATAAAAGGCCATGACAAGTCTAAGTGTGGAGGACACCTTACGGAAATAATGAGAGGAGTAAAAATAAATAAATAAATAAATAAAAAGAGTGTGGGGGAGAGAGGAAGAACAAAAAGAATGAAATTAATTATTAATTAAATCTGCTGGCTTTCAGATTTCTAGTTAGCAAACAAACAAAAATGACGTAGACCGGAGGAATGGGTTTGAACTAGTTATTTACTAAAGCGTTCGAGGAACGGTAAATGTTTGCATAATAAAAAGCTCTCAAGATAAACCAGTTCTCCTTGGAATGGGACAACAAAAACAGTTACGATGCAGATTGCAATGTTTTTCTCTTTCTTCTCCCATTAGGAGTCTCCACAGCATGACATGACTAGCCTGTATATTTGACTTGGCAAAGGTTGTTTATGCTGGATGCACTCTTTGGCACAATTTTCCCCATTAAAAGTGGACTAAGTGTGTAATAGCTTGTGCAACCCCGAGTGGGGCCTAAGCCACGGTGGTGAGAGTGCCAAATGCTGGCCTCCGGTCCACCAGGGAACCTAGCGACGCAGTCTGTAAATAAAGCAAGCTTAATCTTCATTTTTCTTTTTAAAACATTTCAGACTAGACAAACTCAATTCTGCAGTCTACTGCACAGTTAAACAAGATGTAAATCAAATCCTTAACATACAGTAGTGAAGTTCTTCATGACTAGCCCTGCAGCATTCTCATAAGTAATGCTCGCAGACGGCGCTGTGTGCATCACATCCTTCATCCATGGAAGGCCACTTACTGTACTGAGCCAGAAGGAGTGCACTGCTGATGGACGTGAGCTTCCACACTGCTCCCACATCCTGTACATCAATGCCACTGTATGTATGTCGATATGATGGTTTAAAGAATATTCTGTTTTGTAAATTCTAACAATTTCAATTTCTAAAAAGATGATTTGCCTTTTGTATGACTTCTTCATATTGAATTTGTTCAGTTAACAGCTTTCTAGTTTGCACAGTTCTTATCCCTGGAAGCCGGTTAGCAGAATTTCAATGACTTTACCACTGATTCCTTAGTTAAGAATAAATTATTGCTACTCATTTATTTTTTAAAGTTTTTTTTTTTGTGTGTTTGTTTGACTTTATGAAGTCTTTAAACATAATGTGGGGCAGGCGAATGCTATAATGTTGTAAATTCTAAGAGTCTGATGATTTGCCTCATCCACCTCTCTTCTTACCCTGATGAAGCCATCTCTCTGGAGCAGGGTGAATCTGGACTCATCAGACCACATGACCTTTTCCTAAAGCTCCACAGTCACATTCGTTATGCTCTCTAGCAAACTGAAGCCATTTTTTTTCCCGATTAGCGTCACTGTTCTCACTGTTAAGTGTTTATATTAAGGCTACACAACTGTTTAATCCCAATCCCTCGTTCTCCTCATATTGTGTACAGTATGTGGAATTGCTCCTAATTCCACTATGAGGAATGTCTAATCATAAGTCCACAGGGACTATCTAATCATTTTAATTCAAACACATTTTTCACATTACAAAAAAACTTTCTTTTGAGTATGTAGAGCTGCTTTGTGACAATGACCATTGTTAAATGCGCTATACAAATAAAATAAAATTAAATTGAATTAAATTAAATATTAGACATAGCCATGGGTCCTACTGTTATTATTATTATTATTATTTCACTAAGAGTTAAATGATTTCCCATCGTGCTCATTCAGGATGGTTTTTCTGACCACATTTCTTCCTCGAAGATGATGGGTCACCACTATCTTCCCAGGTTTTAATAATGTGTTTTACAGTTCTTAACACAATTTAAGTAGCTTCAGCAAAGTTGTTTTCTTTTCTTAATGCAGAACAATAATTTGACCTTTCTGAAACAGAGTAATGTCTTTGCCACAAAGGCGGGATATGTCTTTGTCATGGTTGTTTAAGAATTGAGAAGTGTCTCACTGCATCAGTTAGGGTTAAATAACTCATTACACCTGAACCATATTAATCTGCAGTAATTTCTGGAAAAAATTTAAGCCTTGCAGCTACAGTACTTGCTTAGTTAAATCCAGAGTTCCAGGTGGTGTTTTTTTTTTTTTTTGGCAAAATGCAGAATCAAATCACAGCCATTTTTGCAGACTAGCCAGCACCTGTTTATGAACTACAGCCTGATAGGTTAAATTAATAGTGATACAACCCCAAGGTGTATAATGTACATAAAAGTACATAAAAATAAATAAAATGCATAAAAATAACAAAATGGAGAAACAACAAGGTGCTCATGTGGAAAAAAAATCCATTCTTGTACTGAAGCCTAGTCTTTACCCAATATTGGTGGAAAGAGTTCCTATGTAGGGACACCGTTATCCCGAGTCATTACAGCTAAAACAGCCCTGCTGAGAGTTTCAGTTAGTCACACAGCAGTATCAGGGAACATAAAACCTGTTTATGACTGTAGCACGGGTTCAATCAATTCACCTAAGCTTTCTGGACTTAAAACTCCCACAACTCCTAACAGAACACAAACCAAACATTCTGGGAAGGCCATCATCAGTATGTTGTTTTTCTCTGTTTAGCCCCATGGCAACAGTAATGGTTAAAGAGGGTTCTTGCTGTTCTCACCCATTCTTTTATAAAGGACTGTGCAAAAGATTTGAGTCTCCTTCATTCCTTCATATATTACTTCCAAAGCTCCAGATTTTTTTGTATTTCTCCAGGCTTTCTGAATGACTGTTTTTTTTTGTCTCTCATCATTTTCAGTCCAGTCCCTGTACCTCAGCAGTTTCAAAGGAAGGTTTTTTGTTTGTCAAGCCGCAAAGTGACCTATGAATCATTCAAGCATAAAAAAACATCTAACTTAAGGCATGAACCAGTGAGAAACAGGTGCAGATGATGACAGATGATCATGCTGGTGATTAGTTATACTGCTGATGCTGAATGCTGAGTGGTTGGAACAGACGAGAGTAGAAATGAGGTCGCTGCTGAGGTTATTACATTAAAAAACTGAATTTTAAATCATATCTTTAGGCAGTTTGCAGCGTGTCACAGAAAAATATTTGTCATTTAATCTGTATCACTTAGTTTTTTTTTATATGAAGAAATTAATAGGAAGGGGGGATTACAGACTTTTCGCAATACTGTGTATTTATAATATTCTTTTGGTATGCCTGGGATTAATTTGCAACAGAAATAAACTGAATAAAATTTAAACGTTTAAGTATACATTTTAGGTTTTTAGGGTGGAATAAATGTAATAACACTCCACACCACCACTTCCACATTCAGAGATATTAGACAGTGTGTGCAGTCATGGGACCAGATGTTGCCATTCTGCTATTTTGACAGTCTTCTAGCCGCCAGGGCTCTTGTGATAGCACAAGCGATACACATAGCAGCTTTTTTTATTTTGAAAATTACAAGCTGCCTGAATATAGTTTAGAAACAGAGATATGAATCCAAACTCTGCAGATTTCACTTATCAGACCCCCACAGTGAGCTACATGTGCTGTTTACAAGCTTGAGGACTGATGAATGTGTGCCAACTCACCAACTTATCTTATCTGTAAAATATAGTATGCTTTATGATAAATATTTAATGTAGCATTGCTTTTGGTATGTATAAATCTGGGACTTGAACTGTTACTTGTTTGATAGATGCCTTCAATACTCAATTATTCAAATGTAACATTTGACTACTTGTATACACTCACTTCATTAGGTACACTTTGCTAGTACTAGTTTGGACCCATTTTGCCTTCAGAACTCATAGATTCCACAAGGTGCTGGAAACATTCCTTATAGACTTTGCTCCATATTGACAGGACAGAATCACACATGTCCCTGCTGATTTTTCAGCTGCACGTCAATGATGTGAATCTCTTGTTCCACCACAACCCAAAGGTGCTCACTGTCATGTTCCAGACACCTGGCGCATCATCCTGTAATCATAAAGGGATGGACACAGTCAGGACCAATACTCAAGTAGACTGTGTCATTTAAACCATGCTCAGTTTGTACTAAGGGCCACAAAGCATGCCAATAAAATCTCCTCACACCATTACACCACCACCAGCCTGAACCACTGATACAAGGCATGCTTTCATGTTGTTTAATTCAAATTCTGTCCCTTCCATCTGAATGTCCCAGCAAAAAGCTCTGCTGTAACGAGATGTTATTTGAGTTACTGTTGCCTTTCTATCAGCTTGAACCAGTCTGTCCATTCTCCTCTGACCCCTGGCATCAACAAGGCATTTTCATCCGGAGAACTGCCCTCACTGGGTATTTTCTCATTTACTGACCATTCTCTGTATACCCTAGAGATGGTTGTGTGTGAGAATCCCAGTAGATCAGCAGTTTCGGAAATACTCAGACCCGCACATCTGGCACCAACAACCATGCCACATGCAAAGTCACTTAAATCACCTCTCTCCCCCGTCGTGTTCTGTTTAAACTTCAGCAGATCGAGTTGACCATGTCTACATGTCTAAATGCATTGAGTTGCTTCAGTGCTGATTAGATATTTGTATTAATGTACAGTTGGAACGGTTGTACCTAATAAAGTGGATGGTGAGTGTATATTATAATGCAGTACAGAAATTCTGTATACAAATAAATATAGACAAATGGTTTATAATGATGCTGAGGACTTGCACAGCTGACCTAAACATTTGCTGCAAAGTCCAGTATGCTCTGCCCTGTTATGAGCTGGTTCAGTGTCAGCAGGATGCATTTATTTGTTCCTCTGCTGGCAATATCAATATGTGCAACACTTCTCCATAATTTATGGTTATTGTAGCAATAAGATTGAATGAATGGTAGGGTGGCAACCAGAAAGACTGCTGTAAGGCTAAACACTGACATTGTTCTGTTTTTTCTTTTATGTGTCTTCTACATTTCCTCTAGCCTGTGTTAAATTTCCTAGTTTTCCCCTCTCTCTTTTCTTTCTGAGAGTTCTTCCATACTGTATGTACTTAGAAACTGAACCAGGACTTCACTTTTTCTGTGATAAACTGGAGACATTCTATACTCTATCATGCATGTGTGTATACAGTATGTGTGTTCTCGCCCGGTCAGCAAGTGTGTCGGGGCCGGCCAGTAAGCGTATCGAGATCATCAACCGATTCTTCCCTTATTTATTATATTATATTATATTATATTTTTACCATAACAGACGTCAAGTGCAATCACTTCATTAAAGTATCTTGCCTAGTTAACCATCTGGCAAGATATTGTATGATTTTTGGTGTTGTTTTTGGTAAATTCTGAATTTGGACCAAACCTTTTTTGTGTAATTGGCACATAGGTTCAAATTACAGTTCTTCAACTTTATAAAGCTCTGAAAGCAATTTGCGTTCAGGAGAAACTGTGCTTTGAATTTTATTCTATAATTTCCTAGTAAGTTAGCCATAGCTTCCATTCTGCCACACAATCTCAAGGGTAAACAACTAATAATTCACAGTTTAATGTGTTGCCAGCATTGTCATGTTGACAAGATATTCAAAACTTTATTATAAAATTGATTGTGTATTAGGTGATTTTGCCCAATGGATGTATTCTGTAAGTGTAAAGTAAGCTAGGCTAAATTATGGTTGCTACATGATATGTACAGGAGAAAAATATATTTTAATTTAATTACTTAAAAAAAACAGTCACCATGGCTGAAAAGTACAGTAACCAGCCATTGCCTCAACATCCAGGCCTCCCTCCCAGTCAGGATCACTGCTTCAGCCCCCGGACAGCAACAGCCATGTCTGCTTCACTGGGTATACCAGATACGCTGCTGCCACAGTAAAGAAATGCCTGGGATTCTGGTTTGCCACCCGGGGCTGGCTTGGAGCATCTACAAAATGCTGATGAGGAGCCTGCTGGAGATGTTTCCTTCTTTATTTCCTTTTCTAAATTCCCCCTTTTTCTCTTTTTCTCTTAAAAAAAAAAGACTTTTTTCCCCTCACTTTGTGTCTGTGTCTGTGCTCAAAGATCTTAGAATAAGATGAGTTTTTCAGACCATAACCCGATCATACAGTAATTCAGGGATCATGATCGGGTATGTGGCAAAATTAAAGTAGACGTCTATCCATCACAATCAAATGTGCTTCCATTACAGATTTAGTCTTTGCTCTTACAGCCACTCCTCTTTTTTTAATGCAGAATTTCCAGCTGAAGGAAAGTGAGAGCCAGGCTCTTATTTTGACCTTCTGCTCTTCAAAGCCCACTTTATCTCCTGAAAAAAAACAATCATGCTGCACAATGCTATCAAAGTAGTGAAGGGAAGAATAAAACATGTCCACATATTGAGCAAAGACAAAAGGCAGGAAAAAGATTTTTGGCAGGATGACAGAAAGACAAAGCCCCAGTGACGGTGTTCATCATAAATAAAAAGGAAATCTTTGTTCAAACATTGTGAAACAGTGAAACTTCGTCTGGACAAGACTGATAATCTGTAATCTCATATATAATTTATAAGTATGTTTACAAGATTTTCTTGTTTTCTTTTTTCTCCCTGAGAGGTCATGCAGTCAGACAGTCGAGGCAGTAAAGGCAGATGTTGGTGCTGGAAGAGATTTGCCCAGTGTAGCCGAGTGTGAAGCTCCTTCTACCAGAAAATCCGGGTGCTTTAGTATCAGAAGAAGCACAGTGCATTTCAGTACAAAGTAGACTTCATTGCATGAAATTAACAATAACTTCAGCACTATTTTTTTATTTATTTTAACAACAAACACAAACATAGTTTCATGACCAGTCTTGTAGTTTTAATTATTTAAAACGACGATTAACTTTTAAGCACACAATTGTCTTTTTATTTCTTTGCTACTACTCATTTGCTTTTTACAATTCATTTTCCCTTTCAAAAGCTACACTCAATGCTGCATGGAAACGCTATGGGAACATCTAATACACGCCAAATTTTTGGCTTATATAACCTCGGTGAGGTGATATCATCTGATGAAGTGCACCTGCAGGTTATAAATAGGAGTGAACCGGAAACATTCCTCAGATCTTTTTGT
>JAOVVB010078465.1:0-13736 GCA_028570985.1 Heterobranchus longifilis
AAAATAAAAAAATAATAAAAATAAAAATAAAAATAAAAATAAAAATAAAAATAAAAATAAAAATAATAGAAAGAAAAAATATATATACATGTAATAGAAAGAAGAGAAGAAAATAAAAAAAATAAAAAAATAAACATTAATAATAATAATAACAATAATAAATGAATGCTGATGATGATAATGATGATAATAATAATAATGACGATGAGGATAGTAAAAAGTAACAAAAATCATTATCATTATAGTTGGACACCCAGGTTTTATGATGTCATATGTCTAAGGAACCAATAGATACAGTCCACATTCTTGGGAACGCCCACAAAACGTCACATCCGGTTAACCCATTCGCTCCATTGCAATAGAATGGCTGTGTATAGCTTTCTGCACGTCAAATAATATTATAAATCCAGAGTTAAAGTTTTATATTTTATGAAATACATGTCTGAATTCAATGTCTTTCACTCCAGTATCGTGGAAACAGGCCAGGGAGTTGTTTCCACTATACTGGAATGAAGAGTCGTCCTGGGCGGCGCTACACCCCGTCTGCAGAGAAGGGACTTTGAGAACTACACGACCGGAGGAAGGACTTCCTGTCTCCTCCCGGAGGAAGTATAAGGCTTTATACCGACTCTGCTTACATAGCAAGCCAGACGAGCACGACTGACAACTCAGACAAAACAAGACTTCGGTCTAAATTGAGCACAGGAAGGTTTTTGTTGCTTAATGAGCAGATTTAAGGCTTTCCTCTGTCAGCCAATACTACAGTAATACGACCTAGGTTGTAACAGCTTTAGAATACAGAAACGAGGGAATAAAAGGAGCCACGGGAAGAATAGACAGCCATTATGTTGTAGCAGCTCTACAGACTGGGGACAGTTATTGGTGCCTCATGCACATTAAAGTCGGTGGTTTTGGCCAAAAACACAAACTATCATTACAGAGACTTGTCCTCCCTCTGTGAGTGCTTAATGACCTCAAACAGTTAAGACACAACTGAAGATAATTAACACAGAGCTCTAATTAGCATGAAAATAGTTTAACTAACAGAGCACAGGGGCAGCTGGCAGCCTGACCTGCTTTAAACGCTGCTCAGTACGACTAGTACAAACTGCTAAAGACCACTTTAAAAACGTTAATTAATTAGCAAGAAACTCGTTCATTAACATAAAAATAGGTGAAGCAGCAGAGAATAGAGGAGGCCAGCAGCCTGACCTTGTTAAAGACTGCTTCATACAAGCTGTTATTACAAATTAGTAAAACTCCACTTCAGTGATTTAAAAGCTCTGTAGGCGTTTGGAGCTGCTGGTTTACAGCCAAAAACAAAGAAGACTGATGAAGACACTGAAAATACAACAGTGGTACCCAAGAGGCTGCGAGAGCTCCACATTAATACTCTGTGAACTAAGCTAGCTTTTAACTTCATTATTTAGTGTTTAAAAAGCCTCTGGATTGTAGGGACAGACAATAAGTCAATATTATATTTAAAGATCTCCTCCAGACACATTTGAAAGTACGTAAGAATACTCTGCTATGGTCGATATTTTGTTTAACAGGGCTTTCCCACAAAAAAAGTAAATAAAGAAACTCAGAAAAGGGGGTGGAAGCACATCTACTCTTCTCCCTCATTAAGAAATTCTGGATCTGGCCTCAGGCCCCGCCCACCACCACCGCTGCCATAGTTACACTAGTGACCTGATTGGTTCCTTAGACATATGATGTCATAAAACCTGGCTGTCTGAATCCAGAGTTTTGAGTTGTTGGCACACTGCAGTTTGAAGGCAGAAATTCTCAGCCATGGTGTTGACTGCTCATTTCACTCAGCAAATAAAAGACACGTTAGACACTTGACTTAAAAAAAAAAAATTCACGAGAGGGGCTCTTTAAGATTTGCCAATTAATTGATTAGTCGATCTGATCGTCAGAAAAATAGCAACGATTTTGATAATTGATTAAGCCATTTTCAAGCATTCAAATATGAAGTTGTCCTGCTTTTCTTAAAAACAACATTGCTGTTACCTCGGACAATAGGGTGTATATTTTTCACTATTTTCTGACATTTTATAGATTGGATTAGATTAGATTCATCTTTATTGTCATTGTACAGAGTACATGTACTGAAAACATGGAATGCAGTTCAGCGTCTAACCAGATGTTTAAAAAGCAGCAAAGTGCAGACTTTTATGTTTAAAGGTACGTACGTATAGCTTATATAAATAAACAGTAAGGGATATGATACGCTAAGATATATACAGTATGAACAGTAAAAATAGAACTTATTTTTAACCTTTATTTAACCAGGAGAGTCCTGCTGAGATTAAGAATCTCTAAATAAGTAAAATATGAATAAATATATAAAATAAATTATAATTATATAAATAAATAAATAAATAAATAAACATAAAATATATTTATATAGACTAAATGATTAATTAGTTAATCAATAAAATGATCTGCAGATTAATAGATAATGTTACCCATCTTCTTGGCACATAAGACCTTTTTTATTTATTAAAATCGATAATGTTGCAGGCAGCCCTAATCATATGTATTTCAATAAACTTTCAGCAGATATGATTAGAGCTGAAACAATTAATCGATTTGTCATAACATTAAAATGCCAAACATTCCCATGTTCCAGCTTTTCAATTGTTTGAAAATGTGTTTTCTCATTGTATTATGATATTGTACATTGAATATCTTTGGGTTTGGAGTAAATAAACATCCCAGTGCCTGGTAATAACTACGTCTCTGTGTTTGGTTTTGTGAGCTGGGATAGAAGAATGATAGTCGTGGCTTCATGCCGGGCCGCCGGCCTCCACTGACGGTTCATAACAGACAAGTGAAGAGACCATAACAGCACGTCTGTTGAAATCAAAGACTGCTCTGAGTCCCAAACTGACGAGCACCAAGACACAAACAGGCCATTCATCACAGCCCTGCGTGTCTCTTTATCAAACTGGGAAACATTTACAATGAGTTTAACACGGGCTGTAAAAACAGCACGGACAGTGTGAAGGCAGACTTGGGGGACTGATTAATTAAGTGGTTTGTTTTAACTGTTTAACTTGTTTGACATCTCTGTGCCTCGCTGTGGCCGGATGATATCTGAGTTTTAACTCACGGTAACCAGTGCTAAAATAAATACTTGACTAAACGATTAGACAAAGCAATTTGTCTTTAATCGATTAATCGCTTATGTTATTTTTCAATAAAAAAACCCACTGATTCTCTGGTTGCAGCTTCTCCAATGTGAGTGTTTGCTGCATTTCTCTCTTTTATATAATTAAAAAACTGGATATCTTTGGGTTTGTTGGTCGGACAAATCAAGAGATTTAAATACATTTTAAACATTTTTAAATCAAAATCAAGAATCAAGATTAATCAAAATGATCATTGGAACTGGAGTTAACTGGTAAAACTGTGTATAACACATCAGTAGTAGTAGTAACTTTTGCTATGCTTACCTGTTGTTTACCTCAAGCACTGATTTAGAACTTTAAAAACTACACTAATTTTATTAGAATTAGTTTTAAAATAGCATATGCAGCTTATTCTTTATAGTTATTAAATAAAGATTCATTAAAAATAAATTCTTATATTTTGTTTTTATTAATTACATTTTTTGTCTATTTTTATTTCATTCCATTTGAACAGATACGGACCAAGTAGTACGTACATATAGGCTATCTCGTAATTATGAGAAAATACATCGTAATTACAAGATTTCATAATTACAAGATCCTAAACTATTTTATCTTTACTTTTTTCTTTTGTGAATGGTCCTCCCCATGAAATGTGCGAGCGTCAACTCAAGCACTTAAATTTCCTGTATTCTGGTGAATTTTAATGCACCAACTTGTGCCTTTTCTGCATCAATTTATGGTGTGTGTGTGTGTGGTGGGGGTGGGGGGGGGGGGGGCGGGGCAAATGCACATACTCTAAATATTGAGGGGCACCTGTCCCCTGCATCTCCCTCCCAGAAATACGCCTATGGTTTTGTAATTGTTCATCAATTTCGGAAAATGAACTTTGAGTAGAAAGAATGTTTTAAACATCCAACTTCTCCTCACCTCCAGATAGGGCACGAGCCGACAGGACAGGTCTCCTAGCAACCTCTTCAAGGTGAGCTCGTGGAAGACGACCACGGGGAGGCAGAAGAACAGCACGAGGAAATCCCAGAAAGCCAGCCCGGCCAGGATGCAGTTCCACGCGCTCTTCAGGTAGAAGTTGTGCCACACGATGCACATGAGCGCGAGGTTCCCCACGATGCCCGCCGCGAACAGCACGAGCGCGAGCAGCATGACTGCGTACGCCCAGTAGGAGCCGTCGGTGACCGGGAACAGCGGGTTGAGGAGCCCCGACCCGCGGCCTGAGGAGGCGTTATTACCCGGCCGGGCGGAGGCAGGTAACCGCGGTGTGGTGGTGAAGTAACCGCTCGGGTCGTCGTACCGTCGCGGAGGCCCGTAACTGCTTGGTGAGTGCGAGTCTCTTTTCCTGAAGTTCCCATCTTTGGCTCCTCGGGCGACTCGATTCATGTCGGGAGCTCTCGAACTTTCAACCCGGTCTAGAGAAGTCCTGTCCGGGGAGAGAGGCTCCTGTGTCCCCGCAGCCGGCGGTCCAGCATCCTCCGCCCGGGCTGTGTGGGTTCTGTGGACGTGACGGAGCTCCGCGGTCCGCACACAGAGGAGCAAAAGAAACAAAGCCGGACTCATTTTTACCGCTGAACTAAATGTAACAGGTCCGTATTATCTGTCTCTTTCACAGACATGTGCTGCAACAAACATTAGACTCCTGGAATAATAAAGAAAAATGTCCATAGAACAGTTTCTCTCACAGTCCGACCTCCGTCCCGTCCTGATGGAGAAGTTTTGAGTGTGTTGCTCACTTGAGCACTTGTTGTTTTTCATCACTATCAAGACAGACGGAATACAGCAGGGAGCTTCCGGTTATACATTTCAAAATAAAGGAAAACTGAACGTGAGATAAAGGGAAACGTCCCCCTTTTGGGCATGGAGATGCTACAGAAGTTAACTTTATATAACGTACTTTCTTTTGTTTTTAACTACCACGAGGAAGCCTCTTTGCATCAACACTTCATTGCATAAAAACATGACAAATAAATGATCATTGTCTTCAGTTTGTAAACGGAAGTAGGTCATGTATGGACTACAATTTCAGTCAAATGACTAATATTTCATATGCAGTGAAACAAGCCATCTAATTTTAATGTTTTGCATCAGTTAAACCAAGGCTGGACTACCAACCGGGCAAACTAGGACTACTTTTTTTTTTTTTTTTTTACTTTTTTATTAGCACTTTACATTTTACACGCTATAGTTACAAATTATGGCCTTTTATATGACCGATATATCATTATTATTATTATTATTGTTTGTATTCTTTTTTTACATTTTTTTTTTTAAACTTAGATTTGACTAGATTAGGCCAATAAAAAATAATGAAATACAGTGAAATTTCAACAATTCTGTGATTTCAGAGATTTCTTTACCATTATTTGTTCCTGGCAGTGGCAGAGTAGAGGAAGCTCTAAAATTATGTTTAAACAGTTAAAATGAATAAAGTGACACAAACTACAGCATCAAAAATGATCATGTAGTTGAATCAATTCCTCTCTAAAAAAAAACAACTGATCATAACCTTCATGAAGAGTAGGATATGATTTGTTTCGTCAGGATTAGTTTTTTAGACCTAATAAACTGGACTGTTTTCTCCCAAACTGAAAGCTTCTTCATTTCAAACCTCACAAAATGTAATTTCAATTTATTTCACAGTGCAAAGCAACCCTGAAGTTTCTCATGAAATGAACTGTCATGAGGCAAAAACTGAGTCACAACAGTCTGATGTTGATCAAATCATAAACATTAGTTTCATTAGTTTGACTCCAGAAGCTGATCTCAGCCTGCTGATTGGCAGCTGTAGATGTATGGAAGCCTAAAACTGACTAATAAAAAACAGAATGAGTAGACTAGCCAAATAAATTGACAAATGTCTAAATATATAATGGATGGAACAAATGCAACCTGAGGCAACAGTAAAAGAAAATAATGTGAAATAAAGTATTTTTTAAATATTTATTTTTGTGTTTATTTTATTGTTAATACACGTATTTCTTTATTAATTTGACTATTTTTGTTTTGTTTATTTCTTGATGTTTCTTTTAATAATAACAGGTTTGGTCCTCTGCAGCTGTGATTGGCTGCTGCTGCTGATTGTCCAGAAGTTCATTTGCAGCATTGTTTCCATGGCAACTAACGAGAAAACCAAACCAGATGCAGAGTAAACTCTGACCAAAAAAATATCTCAGTATTTACTAAAATAAAATATAAATCTGATACTCTGATGATCTTGAACGAGTCTCCAGCTGCCATTTGGTCTCCCTCCTGCTGACTGTTAAAATCAGTCTGGGGCACAAAATGGCACCAAGAGGAGAGAAATAATCAAGTTCAGACCAGTGAGTGCAAAGTGAAACACAGAAACTTCACTTCCCATAATCCTCAGCTCTTCTGGGAGGACTTCAGCTTCCTCCGGGCGTCCTTGTGTTTTTTGCGGTACTCCTGTGGAAACAGACAGGACAGACAGGGAGGGTGTAAACACTGTAACACTCACATCAAGTCTATAACTAAATCAGCCTTCTATCATCTTAAAAATACACCAAGAATTAGAGATTACACTGCCAAACAAGGCCTAGAAAAACTGATCCGGTCTGCTAACTGTCCCCAGGATCAGAACTAAACACAGTTCTGTTATTACGCCACATAGCTGGAATAAACTCCCAGAAGATCTTAGATCTGTTTTTAAAAATAGGCTTAAGACTTTTATGTTCACCTCTGCTTTTAGCTACTGCTAAAAATGCACTGTAACCTTTATTTTCTATGCCTTTACACTGTGATCTATTTTAAACAATGCTGTAAAGGTTAAAGTCCTTATTTTAAAAAGGCCAAAGTCCTTATTCCTTTTTTCCTTATATTTCTTTTCTTTTTCTTAAATCTATTTTGTGTAAAGCACCTTGAATTGCCTCTGTATGAAATGTGCTATGCAAATAAACTTTGCCTTGCCTTTCCTCAACACTGTGACAATACTGTAAACTACTAACTTACTACTATTACTAGTAGTAGTAGTAGTAGTAGTAGTAGTAGTACTAGTAGTAGTAGTAGTAGTAGTAGTAGTAGTAGTAGTAGTAGTAGTACTAGTAGTAGTAGTAGTAGTAGTAGTAGTAGTGGTGGCTGGGGATGAACGTGACATTGCCTTGTACTTGCAGGTCATGGAGAAGTGAAAAAAATAGAATTAGTTTCTCCAGAAAAAGACCAGCTGTTACAATAAACATTATAAACTGGGACACAAATCAAAATACATATAATTTACAAACTCAAAAAGTAGATTTAGTGTTGAGTTACTAAAAAAAATGTTTAAAACAAAAAAAAGAAGTTATATTATATACTAATTTAATACTGCAAGAAGTTTTTCATCAGGTTTAGTACTTGACGAGACTGTTTTTGATCATGATGCTGCTGTTCCTGTAAAGTTCCTGTAAAGTTCCTGTAACGAAGGTGTACCTGTCTGAGCTCGCTCCTCCTCTCCTCCCACTGCTCCCTCTGCTCCTCCAGCTGAGAGGAACAACAGAATAACCTGGGACCCTCTGATGGAAGAAAGACACAACAAAAGGCTCCATCAACTTTAAAGAAACAGTGCAACATTTCAATGAATTCTCTGTAATGCTGGTTTAACAGGGATGGATCACAAAAATATATTTGAAGATCTTTTCCAGCCGTGACAGCAACAACAACACAGGACTACACGTGCCTCATGCAAGAACCACTCGTACAAACAGATTTGTTCTTAAGTGTTTTGTAAGAATGATTTAGGAGAACTTTCCACATTCACCAATTTTCTCATATTTTGAATTTACTCCGAGGCAGGAACAACATTTCCAGACCTGTCGTAGGACTCTGTAGTACTCTGCTGTCTAAACCGACGTTTTTCACTCATGGATTTTGTCGAGGCTGGTGTGATCCCAGTGCAAGATGGTCTCTAGTTTTTTATAGTCTTCATCCTACCTGTCAGTCTGCTGTCTCCAGGGTAGAAGAAGAATAGATCGCTCTTTGGATGAGTCTCCTCTCTGTGAACAGTAACACAAACATTCAGATGACATTTGATTTCATTTGGATTTTAGGATAACTGTCCTGCTCTGTAACACTGAAATCACAGGTCTACATGTGAGTCTTGCGGCCTCGGTATACTTCAAACATACTGCGTCAGGAAATACTCAGCAGACTAATCGATAATGGAAACAGTCGTTAGTTGCAGCTCTGGAAGAAACTTTGACTTTAGCTGTGGTTAGAGAACAACCTCGTTAACAGAATTTAATCTGAATTATTCTCACTCTGTGGTTCCAGCGGCGACGTTGCTTTGCTCCTCCTCTTCCTCCTGCTCTTCCTCATCCTCGTCTGAGCTGCTGTCATGGAAACGTAGGTCTTGTTGCCATGACACCTTTGGCGCCTGGATGCTCTCTACCTTGTACTCTTCTGCAGGAGAGATTTTTTAAAAATTAGGAAAATAAATCTTCCCAACGACAGTCGGAGACTAAATGAGCTATAACCTACCAGTCTCTCCACTTCCTGTTTCTGTGTCGTCTCCAAAGAAGGAGAATTTAAATCCAGACGCCTCCTCCTTCTCTGCGCCGGGATCAGCCGAGAGGAGAGGTGATGACTGCAGGGTCGGCTGTTCGTCCTTCCCTCCTTCCTCCTCTTCTTCTTCTTCTTCTTCTTCCTCTTCTTCCTCTTGGTCCCAGTTTGTTTTCTCGTCTTCTCCAGAGACGTCGTCGTCCTTCGTCTGACCAAACACGGCCTTCAGGTCTCCAGACACGTCGTAGTAAATCTCCTTCGAAACCTCCGGGAGCTTCTGAGCCTCTTCCCTCTTCTTCCTCCGGGCTGACTTGCTGTTAAACACCAGATCACATGACATCAGGTAGAGCTGATAATGTGACATGAGTTTGACTGGATGAGTGCTTTATTGTTTTTTCTATGTGAAGACTTGAACTGATTCTAATGCAAGATTTCAAGTTAATAAGGTCAGTATCAGGGCTGAAAAATGAAAAATTCTCTGTATTCTCTTGTATATATATATATTTTTTTTTAAACAATCATACATACCTTATCCTGAAGTTTATATCTTGAATAATAATCCAAACTTTAAAAATAACAATTTCATTTAGTTTTCTTCACAGAAATGAATGAAATGCAGAGATACAGGACAACTGTATAGATTTTTTAAAAAGTTGTCTTACACCCCTTGAAATCAAGAAGTCCTCGCGACCCCCCGTGAAGCTTTGGTGACCCTTATTGGGGGTCGGGACCCCCAGGTTGGGAACCACTGGTCTATATAATGCTGTTGCAGATTAAAAGGATCAGATCAGTGTGTTCATAGTTTCCGTGCTCGTACCTCTCTTTGTTTTCATCAGTTTTGGTCTCAAACGCAGCGTGCTCCTCTCTGCTGGGGTCGTAGTGCAGCGCTGACACGTCTCTGCAAACACACACATTTCATGTTTTTATTCATTTCCTATTGAATACCAAATGTTCCGGTTCAGAAGAGGCTGTGGTCCAGACTCTGTGTGTGTGTGTGTGTGTGGCTGACCTGAAGGTCTTGGCCTTGCCGGCGGTCTTGCTGCTGCAGGTTTGTTGGCTGCTGCCGAGGACGCTCTGCAGGATCGACAGGTTCTTCTTCCTCTCCTCCTCCAGAGCCTCCTCTTCCTCAGTCGCACTCTTCTTCTTCTCTGAATCACAAACAGTCGCTTCAGAAAAACTCACAGGTTTCACTGCAAGAATTTACAGACATCCAGCAGGATGAATACTAACGTACGATTCATACCAAGTATGAATGGGACATGAGCCAAACTACTCAAAGTACACGTCCAAAACATTTTTCCCAAAGATGGTTTCTGTCATTTTAGTTCTTATCACGCTGATGTTTGTTCAAGTGTTCATTTTTCTGATATGTTTTGTTTTCATTAGTTATAGTTGATGTTATAAAAACAGGGTGAAACGTCATGATTGACAGCTGATATTGACTTGTGATTGGTCGGGCAGGTGTATGGGCGGTGCTGATATCAATGCTGCCGGGTCGCTACTGTGCAGACTCTGGTTGCAAAATTACAACATGGCGGCGCCCGTATCCGGGATATTTTGGCTTCACTTTTGTACAATGGAGCCGCGTCGTCCATCTTTATATTCAGTTTATGATTCTAACTGCATGGTATGTGGATTTTGTGAACACGAGAAATGCCCGGATGTACACTACATTAGCAAGGATTTCTGAGTATGAGACATGAGCTTACTGCACATACTCAACTGCCCCACAATGCATTGCATCTCTTCAGACTGTGCAACAGCAGAACATTTTGAGCCAGGCTAAATGCTGTAAATATGTCACTTTATTACGTTTTAATATTATTTCAGGCAAGGAAGTAACCATTTAGGTTCCCAATATGTGGTCACTTTATCCAAATAACACCTGTTTGGAAATGTTGTTGAGAGCTGCTGGCCGGGTCAGCCCAGCCATTAGTCATGTGATACAGTCATGTGATCATTGGTCATTGGTAATGTCATACTTAATTTAGTAGGCAGTATGCAGTACATACACTGAGTATGTAGCAGGCGGTATGTTAGTATGTGATGTTGAACACAGACGATGACCACAGCCTCACCTGACTCCTCCTCTTTGTCCTCGTCCTCCAGGAAGCGAGAGTCCATCCGGAAACGCTCGTCTGTCCCAAAGCGAGACTGCAGCGCCATCAGCTGGACAAACAAACAAACAAACAAACAAACAATTATGGATTTGCATTTGAATGTTATTTATACATACTTGAATATGAAGAAAACAGATGTGTAAGCAGCATGTTTCTCACCTTCTGTCCCGCTCGACCTTCAAACTGCGGCCTGATGTCAAACCTGCTGCCATCCTCCTCTTCATCAGCATCCTCCTCATCCTCACTGCCGCCAAACAGCCGAGGGCCCGACGCCTTCACACGCACCTGACACACACACACACACACACACACATACATGCACATGCACATGCGCACACACACACACACACACACACACACGCGCGCGCGCGCGCGCGCACACACACACACACAAACACGCACACACGCACAAAGAAAACACGCACACAAACATATTTTTAGGTGAATAATAATGAATAAATAAATAAATAAATACAGGCATTTACCTAAGTTCACAGGTAGATTCTAAATTAAATATCATCAGTAACTCTTTACTAGAGCAGCAACTAACAATTATTGTCATTGTATGTCTTCGATCAGATGTTTGGTCGATAAAATGTCTGAAAAATATCGATCAGTGTTTCCCAAAAACAAGAAGACGTCCTGTCGTAAATGTCTTGTTTTGTCCACAACTCAAAGTTACTCAGTTTACTGTCACAGAGGATTAAAAAAAACACAAAACATTCACATTTAAGAAGCTGCAATCAGAGAATTGTCTTTCTTTCTTTAAAAACTTTTTCTCAAACCGATTAATCGTTTATGAAAATAGTTGGCGATTAATTTAAAGAGCCCCTCCTGTGAACATCAAGTTTTTAACCATGTTAATATCTCTGCATGGTGTTTTTTATTTGCTACAAGAACTGAGCATCAACATCACAGCTGAGACTGTCTGCCTTCAAACTGCAGCGTGCCAACAAGTCTCAAAAATCTGGATTCAGAAAACCAGGTTTTATGACATCATATGTCTAAGGAACCAATCAGATCACTTCTGTCGGGGCCCCAGGGGCCTGAGGCCAGATCCAGGATTTCTTAATGAGGGAGAAGCGTCGATGTGCTTCCAGCCTCTTTTCAGAGTTTTTTTAATTTACTTTTTTGTGGGAAAACCTTGTTAAACAAAGTATTAATCATAGCAGAGTATTTTCAGATACTTTAAAATGAGTCTGGAGGAAATCTTTAATAGTTAACAATGAATCGATGAATCTCTGCAGCTCTACGCGTCACTCACCTTTTCTTTTCTCGAGTTGTTCTCCACTGCTGCCTCGTCCTCTGATTGGTCGTCCTGGAACAGTGTCTTCTTTGGCGTCGTGACGTCTGGAGTTCTCTGCTGCTTATCTGCATCATCATCATCATCGTCATCATCATCATCATCATCGTCGTCTGATCCAAACACGATGTGTTTCCCTGCTCCTGCTGTGGGAGCGTCCTGATGAAGATGAATATTGTTTGTTAAACACGACTCCAAATGAATGCTCATGTTTCTCTGTATCTGCTGGATGTGTAAATACAGAACTGATGACTAACGAGGACAAAATATCAACTTTAAAAGCTGTTTGTTCAAGTGGGCAAAAAATGAGTTACTGCAGGTTTAATTTTTGGATGTGTAAACAGTTAAAAGAGTTAAAGAGTTAAAATAAGTCAAACACCAGAAACCTGTCAACATATAACAGCTGGTTTATCATTAACACAAAGTTAATACATGTTTTGTTTCTTTAACTTTATTCATCTGTTTGCAAGATCAACACTTAACTCAGTTATGCTGATAACATCCTTTTAAATTCATCCATTTATTGAAATATTACAATTAAACACTGTAAAAGTTTAACTACTATTGTCTGGAACCCACCAAGCTTATAATAGCTTTGAATTTTCAATGAGTGTCTGTTTTATTTTAGTTTTGACTTTTCAATTGAAGTTAGTTTTCAGAGTGTGTTTGCTAGTTGTAATGTTTCGAGAAAAAAAGTTGTGATGTTTTGAGAAAAAAAACGTAATGTTTCGAGAAAAAAAAAACGTAATGTTTTGAGAAAAAAAACCGTAATGTTTTGAGAAAAAAAGTCGTAATGTTTCAAGAAAAAAAGTCGTAATGTTTCGAGAAAAAAAGTCGCAATGTTTCGAGAAAAAAAGTCGTAATGTTTCGAGAAAAAAAACAATTTTATGAGAAGTTGTAACATTTCACGAAAAAAGTCACAACAAAGCAAGAGTAAGGTAAAGAGATTTCAGTGTGTTTTGGTGTCGTTTTAAGAGTTTTCAGCATATTTGGTTGATTATGGGGATAATATCGTGAATCGCAGATATTTCTGCCAGGATAATCCTGACATGAAATTTTCATATCGTCCCACGCCTGGTTTCAGTTTTACTTTACTCTTATAACCCTGGACCCCACAACCCCCAACCCAAAACAAACAGCGACCGGACAAAACGTCCTCTCTTTCAAAAAACCTTCTGAACATTCGACACATTTCATCTGCTCCTCTGAACGTTCTGCTCTCACCAGATTGGCCAGAGCTCCCTGGATGAGCTTCTTATGTTCTTCTGCTTCTCTCTGTCTCTGCTGGACGGCAGCCAGCCTCCTCATGTTGGCCTCCTTCTGACGCTCCTCTTCCTCCTTCGCTCCCAATGGCACCCGGGGAGGAGCCGGCTTTTCCTCCTCCTCCTCCTCCTCCTCCTCTGAGGAGGACGAGCTGGAGGACGAAGATGAAGCTGCAGCTTTAGCTGTAACAACAGTCTGATTAGCCTTCATCCTCTCCTCCTCCTCCTCCTCCTCCTCTTCATCATCATCACTGCTAGAGGAGGAACCTGTCGCCGCTTTCTCAGCCATGTTCTTCACCACCTCCCCCTTTTTCTCCTGCTCTTCCCCCTCTTCTTCTTCTTCTCCTTCATCTTCCTCCTCTTCTTCTCCTTCCTCCTCCTCCTCCTCCTCCTCCTCCTCCTCCTCCTC
>JAOVVB010078485.1:0-13735 GCA_028570985.1 Heterobranchus longifilis
CACACACACACACACACACACACACACACACACACACACACACACACACACACACACACACACACACACACAGGAGAGGTACTCAAACATGGACCAGGAGGGACTGTGATGATCAATCAATGTCAGAGTGGGAGCCATTAAGATAGCATACACAGACACACGCACACACGTGTACACAGTCTACTGTATGCATTGAGTGTCTTCAATTTGTCACAGACCGGTGACTCTGTTCTGTCAGTGTCCTGGATGATTTCCCTCTGTAGGCGAAGAACTCAGTCAACCCTTGCTCTCTCCCTTTCTCACAATGCCTGTCATCCTTTTGTCACTTTACCTCTTCAATTTTGTTGTCTGCCTTTCTGTCTCCATCTTTTACTCTCTTTTGTTATAATATGAATGTAATAATTTATAGAGGGTTCTCAGGTAATGTAACATGCCGTGTCCGTAGATTGTGAGCACTGGCTGCGAAATGCATTTCTAAATTTATAACTCAACTGACTCAGCTGTCAGCGGTTTTTGCATATTTACCGTAATGTTTGATTAATACTGTGATTCCATTGCTATTTTACATAATAGATTCTGAGTCTGAGCCTGTCTTCCCCTGAAAAATGACACCATAGGTCTATAAGCAGCTTAAAACGACCCATATTAACATTTAGTGTTAGGCGGCAACTTCTAGTGGCCTTGTAAATGATGTGAGCAAAGCAGGCAGGACTGCAGTGTAGTATTAAGACCAAGGAAGTCCATTTAGGGCAGGTGGGAGTGGTGGATGGGTCAAACAAACACATGACTTTTACCCAGGAGACCGCTGTTCATGCCTGTTTGAAACTAAAAATCAACGTTGAGTTACTTTACGTGACAAACATAACTATATAACGTTGTATGTAAGTGTGTAATTACATAATCTACTTATATACAAAAGTGAAGTACAGTAACAAATGTACTGATATGAACCCAAACCATGATCTTTTCTTAAACATAACCACATGTTTAAAACTGCGACCGCTGTGTTTAGGTTTGAGGACGTGTTGATTTCCTGCCACCGATGGAGCGCTAATGTAGGAAAGCTCCTGAGGGTCTGGTTTGGAGAACTTGTTGGAGATTCTTGTCTTAATAGATGATACTGTAGTAGCTACAGATACTTTGATGCTGGTGGTGCAGAGTGATATATATCAGTTCAAAATTTCAACAGTATTTAGGTCAGGGTCTGGTTTCACGGAAATTGACTTTGACTATAGCTTAGATCTACTTCAGATAGATAGTTCACAAAGCTGTCTAGTTCTAGAGACTATCTCAAGTGGGACTAATTTGGCAAGAATTCTGGGTAAATTAAGACACACGGCTGACCATCGTCAAACCGCTCAGCTCTGTTCATTCTAGTAGAATATGTTGGTCAACTGTTACAAGGACATTTTACTTGAAAAGTTGGAGTGTAAAACTACAAAAATATTCCAGAAGCAAAAAATCTCAGCACAGTGCAGACCTGTAGCAGAGATGAGATGCTGTGGCTTCCTACTGCGGCAGGGCTCAGTACTTCTGCTAACTCGTCTCTTTTCCTCGGGCAAATGAAAACGACTGACGATGTCCTCACTGCCGTCTCTACTCTTTCCCTTCTCATTACTTGCTCCACAATATTATTGTTTTCCTCTTCTGTTGTCATTTGGTGCCACCGGTCAACAGGGGTCACGGATAGTTACCATGGAAACGTGGCTTTTTGTCCCGAGTTAGTGTGGAAGAAGAGTCTTAAGCCGCCTACACATGAGAAGAGCAAAACCGCGAGGTAGGGCACAGAGGCAAAGCACAGGGCAGGTACATCATCATTGTTTCTGGCTGCTTTCAGCCATTTTCTCATTCAATGTGCTTTGAATGGTCAGCACAACTAGGTCAAAGTTGAAATCATTTTAACTTTGAGCACAACGACGCCAAGGGTAGCGCTCTCTCCACAGGAAAACAATGGCAGAGCCAGCGAAGAGCATTTTTACAGCCAGTCATGTGTGGGGGCTTTAAGCAAGGCTTAAAATAAGTCTTGATTTTTGTGAAACTCTCCAACTTGCTTTAGACTAATCTAAAAGGAAATTTAAGACTGGCTTAAAATATTTAAAAAGCATACACCCATGTAATCTCAAAAAAAAATTTCTGAGTGAAATATATTTGTCAACACATTTGCTGGTTTTTAAAGTAGTGACTATGGTAAGGTAGCAGCAGTCACTAGGTTTGTGCTGAACCTGAAGGGAAATTGTGTTTTCACTTGCAGCGCCTCCACAGGTGGTAGGTCATCGCACCGGGTCACTTGCTGAACAGCATCCCTGCTTCAGTGAACTGCTCACAAACGCTTGAGCAGAGCAGATGTTTCGCGAAAACAGAACTCAAACTTGTGTCTCTTGATGTATCTTACATACAGGCAAGGTCCGAATTTAACCTTTTTTGTCCACCTGCCAAATAAGTTCAAGTTTTACCAGCCACTCAGAAGATTACCATTGTTTTTTTGGCTGGTAAGTGAAGCAAATCTACTAGCCACTTGAACATTTTACCAACATTTGGTTAGTAAATGGTGCTAATTTCGGTCCCTGCATACAGGAGAGGAAAAAAAAAAAAAAAAGTTAATTCAGCGGCTCTGTTTGACCAAAAATGGAACATAATGCACTTCACAGATATAATATTTTTGCAGGGTTTTTGTGTTAGTTGGTCCATCCCCTGGATGGATCCATTCTGATGCCTTTGTCTTTGTCACACTCTCCCCCTCTGTGGCACTGATGAAATAATAATAGCTAGTGTTGACTTTTTTTATCCTCTGTTTCTTTTCCCGAAAGGCCTGTCTGTTTGACCTGTCACTGATCACATTTAAAAACCACGAAGCTTTTGAGTGCTTTTCCCCATTCCCTTATCTCTTTCGTTTTCTAAACCACTTAGCCTCAAAACCCCTGTCTCTGTTTTCACGTCTTTCCCTGACTCGCTGGCCCTCTTTCATATGTATTTCTCTCTTTCCATCTGATTCAAAGAAATCAAGAAATCAACTTTACACTTTTGTCTGTGCCATTACTGTCTTTGTCTGTTTTCTTCATCTATTTATTTCTGTCAAAGTACAGTGGGAGATAGAGAGAGAGAAAGATAGAGAGAAATGGGAGACAGATAATGGACCTTCAAACTGAGTGAGTTTAACGGCTAGGGATTTTTTTGGCTTCTAATTGATGACCAGAGTATTTCATTCCCATTGCATTGTCCCAGTCAAATTATAAAAAGGTTGAATCAGATGGTTGAGATTTAAATTAATTGCCATAACACAAAGATATATTTGTAAATGTTTAATTAGGAACAAATCCAGTTAATTACAGCAAACCAATTCATTTTGGTGACATTGTGTAGATTGTGTAATTGACTCAGCATTCATCTGCTTGTTTTTGTACCGGTGTAAGTCCATTTTTTAGAAAACATGCTTTTCCGCTTTTCTTATCACTTCTGCGGAAAAGCTGCTTATCGTCATCATCTGTTTTCTCCTCCAACATTTCTCCAGATTTATTTGAAACATGAAAAGCTCTTGTCTGAAGCTTCTGCTGACACATCACTTTAATTTGTTTTCAGAGCCACTTTCTGGTATAAATTTGCTGCAAAAAAAAAAAGAATCCTACAGGTTGTGTGAACCATGCTTAAACCATTGCATCACATTTAGTAAGAGATACAATTTTTGTATAGCTATATATACCCACAGAGATAGAAACATATTTGTATATCTCTACCTTGCAACTTTTTTTTCTGCATGTTTACTCCAAGTTCCCATTTGTCAGATAAAAAAAGACCTGACAAAGCACATTCGCCCACACTTGTACTTTTACTCCCCAGCTGACAAGTAAACTTTGTCATAAGAATTGACACTTTAGGACTAAGAGAAATATTTGGGGGTTGTATGCAGTTTTGTGATTGATAGAAATGTTTGTGACAGTATCCACTCATCTTGATACTCGTCTTCCATTTTTCATCTACTTCTTTCCCCTCACCTCCCTCAGCTGACAGCAGTGGTTTTGTTGATGTGAAGCACTGTCATGCTACAGAGACCCAAAATTCCACGCTTGTCTTCTCTTAAGAGAATGATATGAATGCTCTAAGCACTGTATCTAAACAAAATAAGACACCGAGTGATCTGGGACTTTTTAAGCCTCAGGTAATTCAGTCGCTCTCTGCCCGGCAACACTAGCTTTGTGAGCTTCGCGTTAGCAAACAATGGAAACAACTGGGGCTTTACCGGTTTCAACAGCACAACTCCAAGATCCAGTGACACCTATCTTTATCTTCTTCATGTACTGTCCCACTTTTTTTTGTTTGTTTGACATAGTTTGTATTGACATGACAAAACAAGGGAATCTGTTTTGATGCAAGATGAAGATACATTTTTGATCTGTTGCAGATTTGTGGTGTCAAATTTTTGGCATACTTATTTTTCTGTTATGAATTGTCACACTTACTTTTCGTCCCCAGCTGACATGAAAACATGGGAAATGTCTGAATTTCATAAATGGTGGCGACCAAAATCTTTATACCTGTTTATTTCAGTTACTTAATTTAATTTAATTATTTTGGCTACAGGGATGCATTACCAAGAGGAAAGATGTTCCAGTTCATCTCTGCACAGCTTTCAAAGCGATACTTCCTTCCCCCTGTTGGAAGTCACAGCCCATTAGAAACCCTGTTACATGTATACATGGCTAAGAAATCGTTTTTTTTTCTTGCAGAAAGAAATCTAGCTGCGTTAACCATTTTTCTCTAATTCCTGATTAACGAAACAGGATGTTTAGACAATGTTTAATGTTTTAATCGGGTTACTGATTGCTGATCAGGTTTCTGAAGCTGACAGTTAAAGGATTACTTCAGTGCATGTTGACTCAATTGACAGCTTCTCTTTTCCTTGCCATCTTATTGGCCTTCAATCCACACTAAGCCAGCAGTGTCAGATTGGTGTATCTTTTTGGCTTTAGCCTCTCTGAGAAATTGAACACATTTCATCATTACACCTATTGATTTCCCCTGCTGTGAAACCAACTCGGCTCTCCCTGATGCTCTCTGTTTCACTCTATATATGTCCTGTTCTTGTTTTGTTTTCCGTCTTTCTGTTTTCTGATATCCCTGTAACCCTCTCTGCTCTGTTGTGCCCTCTAACTAATATCTCCCCATTCAATACCAAATACCAAATACACACAATACCTTGCAAAAAACATCCTGGTTTACCCCTTATTCATTCATCCACTGGCATCCCTAACTCTTGCAGTCCTCCTTCTCTGTAAAGTATAATGCTATACTGGCTTCATTCACCTTAGCCTGGCTGAGTACGTCAGCAGTGTCAGCGTAAAGCCTTATGCTTCCACTGGGAGAAGACCCCGGCTCGAGGAAGTCCCTCCTTCCTTCCGTGTGGTTCTCAAAGTCCCTTCGCTGCAGTCGGGGCGTAGCGCCACCCAAGACGATTGTGATTTGGTTTTAAGGAAATATAAACAGGCCAGGGAGTTGTTTCCACTATACCAGAGAGAAAGCTATTCAATCCAGACCTCCCCCCCAGCGCGGACACAGCGCTGTGGACATAGGTCTGGCTACACGAGACTACAATCACCTACCAATTAAAACACTTTGGGAGCAACTAAACCTAAACAACATGTGGTCATACTTGTAGGGTTGAACTGTAAATATAATTACTTGTTTGCATAATTGGAGGTCATGAAGGAGAGAATGTAGTTGAATTTGTGAACTACACATGATTCAACATTGTGTTGGGTGCAGAGTTAGCATCCAGAGGTCAGTTCAATATTTATAAATTCTCATTTTTCACTTTATACACAAACTTTGTTAAATTAATGCTGAAGATGAGCCAATCCACATTTTCAGAGCTACGTTCTGGTATAAATTTGCTGCAAAAAAAGGTCGTGTGAACCATGCTTAAACCATTGCATTACATTTAGTAAGAGGTACATTTTTTGTGGGCATGTGTAGTATGACAAACCATGATTATATACCCACAGAGATAGAACATGATTTGTATATATCTACTCCACATTTATTTTAAATGTAACTGATAATACTGGAAACTTAAAGATGCTTTTTCTGTGTTGGAGCTTTTTGGTTAGACCACTTCCAAACAAGCTACAAGATTAAATAACTGGGGATGAGGTGTGAAATTAGAGGTATCTTATATTTACGCAGGATTGCTACATAAGTGCAACACAAATCTACTGTAAAAGTATCTGGCACGGCTTACTTCAGTCCTCTGATGCAATGCGAGTCAGCTGCAGTTTTTTCAATCAGAATACCTGAGGTGCAGTATTATTCTCAAAGCAAGACTAATATCTGTAGTTTTATTTATGATGATGAAAAAAGTGAATCTGAGTGTTAATGCATTCTATTTTTCCTACAAATCCTTAGCCTTGCCACATACATATGCAAATACAATGTAGCTATCAGCTAATACTTGAACTGCTCCAGTGATTTAATAATATTTTACTGCTAACAGTTTTTGATCTTCAGCTTAATAGGTCATGTGAACAGTGATGCAAAAGCTTTAAATGTGCATATGTTTTCCATGTATTTGTCTTCAGCACAAGCTTGCTCATTACCTCTTACTATGTCCCCAAACCCCATGGTCCCATCCCACATGCTTCCTTTGCATTTGTTTGAGCCCATTTCCCATAACTAGCTCTCTGGCTCATTTTAACCATTCACTTTAATTGCCTTACTTCCCTCATTACTTCAGCAGTAGCATTGCCCACTGGTGTCCACCTCCTCCCTGTCCCTTTTGTCCTTTTAGTCCGCTCGCTGAGTTTTTTGCTCATTGCAACTGCCTGCCTACTAGTTGTCTCAGCTTTAGTCCTGGGCTGCTTGCTCGTTATAATTGCCACTTTAGCTGCCATTTTTTAGCCTCTACCTCTCTTGCTGTGTCCCTTGCCCATTTTGTTTTAAGCTGCAAAGCCATAACAATCTCCCTTGTTTGCTAGTTTGCTCGAGCGCTGGTATTCACACTATTTTTTTATACCATCTTTGCTCTTTGCCCTTATAGCTTTCTCCCCCTCACTCGCTATTATCCCTTGTTGTGCCAGCAGTGCATTCAACAAGCTTTTTACTCTCTGCCTTACTTTCCGCTTTGCCCTCTGTGCCATCAATGCTATTTGAATTGCCATATCTTCCGAGTTCCCTCTTTTACTTTCCATCTTCATGTCCCTTCTTCAATCTTATTTTTTTTTTCTAACTCAAAAGCCATGGCTCCCCATCTCCCAGCTAGCTTCCACGGAAGCTTTTGTTGCTTTTCTTACTCTTTGCCCTCATGGGTTTCTCTTTAATTCTCTTGCTGGCCATTGATGGCCTTTGGTCCGCCACAATCCTGCTCACTGGATTTCACTTTTTGCTTTCCTCTCAGTTCTCTTTGCCTTTATTTTGGCATGCTTACTTTAACTGTCAATTTCTCTGGTAGCAGGAAGTTACTGAGAGTCTGCAAGTAATGGGCCCAAGTCAGATTTGTGGAGCCCCATAGAGATTGTTGCTTGGGTCTTTGTAACACTGCTGAACCTGAAATAAACTGCCAAGATATTTTCTCGTAGCATTTTACTCCCCAGTCCCTGCATGCTTTTACCCAAAACCCATTTTTATCTCCTTTCCGTTTTCCTTTCCGTTTCACATTTCATTGCCCTCTCCGACCTCTTATTCTGTCATCCTCTCTCTTCCTCTCACTGTGCCTCTGTCATGTTGCTCTCCATTACTTCTACCAGTCTACCGTTTCTCTCATTTTCCTCCTCTTTCTTTCTAGTTCACGAGCTTCTCTTTTGTTTCATAAATCCCTCATTTCTCCTTCCTCCTACTTATTTTTGTATTCATTATCCCTTTCCTTTGTCATGCATTTCCACAATTTTCTCAATGTCTCTTTTTTTCCGTGCTTGTGCACCTGTGTTCTACCTGACTCCCATATTTTCACCCTGAGATTATCCCTTGCTCCTCATTTCCTATTTCGCTCTGCAGTCCTCTATCTGTGCTCCCTTGCAGTCCTATCAGTTGGGTGCAGCTATTTAAACCTCACACTTACTCTTCACATGGAGCTGCTTTCAAAACTCCACAGAAAAGAGGGAATAGGAGAGCGGGGTGAGATAAGTGGTAGAAGTGCAAAGGGAGAATCTCACAAAGTTTACATTAAATCCAGAGTGACTCTACTCAGCAGAATGACCTGAATTTGTTAACAAGCAGCAGATATTGTATGATTATCCCCTGCTTCTATTTACTTGCTAAGATATTTATGTGCACCACTTTGGCTTTTGCTTCTTAAGCTAACATGAAAGCCATATCACCAACGTATAAGCTTGAATAGACTTTTACTTTTTCTTGAGTATCAGTGGCTCACTGAGAAACTGGAAGTCATGACTCATTTACTGCTTGAGGCAGTCTTCTTTAGCTTGAATCTAAATCTCAACTGATATTGCAAGTGGCTCAACAGTGTTTTTCCTTTCTTCTGCAGGTCTGGTCGTAAGAGAAGCCAGTATAGAGATTACACGGCAGCAGGTGGAGGAGCTGTTTGGTCCTGAAGATTACTGGTGTCAGTGCGTGGCCTGGAGCTCTGCTGGAACGACCAAAAGCCGCAAGGCACACGTCCGCATTGCATGTGAGTACACTAGTGTAAGCACGCAATGTGAGGTTTAACACTGTTCACACATGAGGAAGCATGGAGGGTATGGGTGAGTTCATTGGTCGTATACTCACAAATAATGCTTAACACTTTTACATGACATATTTTCAAAAAGTCCTCCAAACATTACATGACCCCTGCTTTGCTCTTGTCATAATTACTATGGCCACTCTAGGGTGCCGCCTAACAATAAACGTAAATATGGGTTGTAATGAGCTGCTTGTACAAACAAGGGGGCGTTTTCTGGGGGAGGGCAGTCTCCATATTTTCCCAAAAATGAAAAGATAGCTTTCAAATGAACACGTACACAGACAGTCCTGCATGCACAGACACGGTTATCACCTTCACTCTGTTGGGTCCAATATTGCAATATTTTAAACAGTCTTGTTTTGTAGATGCCTTTTAAATGAATGATTGCTGTCAGTGCTTACCTATACCAAATACAGTGTGTTTCCTGTGACAGCTTCACAATAAAAGCCACCCCGTGTTTTGCCAGTTGAATGCTTTTAATTTGAGCCAGCAGCAGTAGGAAGTGTTAGAAGTATCAGCAGCAATTTGATAGACCTCTGAACAGGCGTTAGGAGAGTGAATAATGAGGCTGATACAAATTAGATTAAAAACAGTAATGCTGAATTACATGCATGCATCATTTCCTGTGAATCCCTCATGCGTAGGAAGGCAACTTGAAGTCTGTGCAGGGATGGCGGACGCCGAGCCTGGCATCACCAGACTAATTCTGCTGAGCCAATGTTTCATTTGCTCTGCAGACTCAGTCTGGCCTCTCTCCCGTTCAGACAGATTTCCTTCGACTAAAAATTTGTAGATCCAATCACAACCGTTTATCTTGCATATATGACACGGGTTTAAGACAATGATTGACAGAGCCCACATTTCTTTCTTGTTTCAAAACAGACCAAGCGCCAACCTGCATGTGTCTCTCAGCGCATTGCTCTGATTGGTTGTAGGTCTATGCAATTGTGTCCGGAGGCATTTTGGTCATGGAAATCAAAAATGAAGTGAGAGGTCCCAGACTAATTTTGCATTTGTGAATTAGTCTGGTGATGCCGGGCTAGCGGACTCCGCCACTAACAATGAAATATAGAGACGTAATCACAGAATGTAATGAATGGGTATTGCTGAAGGAAAAAAAAACATAAATAGCATCAAAAATAGGTTTTATTTCATGAAAATTCAAGGATTATAACTTTGACCTCTATTTGGCTTTCTTTTGATGTGTAGAGGGACATAGAAACACTAAAGACCTTCAAAACTGGTTTTACACTGAATGATAAATGGTGGGGAACTTTTCTAAGCAGAGACTAGCTTCCTGTTATGGTCTGGTGAAGAATTTAATTTGACAACTGGGAGTCTGACTATAAGGTCACCAAAAGAACACAGGGCTGACTAAACCCAAGCAGACTCATATCACTCTAGCAGAAAGTGTTACCATCTAACCCTGCATACACAGTGATCACACGGGGAAATCATTTTAGGATTGTTAGACCCAAACAACGGTCCAGAGGAAAGAAAAGGTTGAATCCTGCTGTGAGTGATGGTCACATGACGGATTTGCAGCAACTGTGTGGCATGGGAGTTGAGATGTTTGAAAGAAATCACCTAAAAAAAAGCCTTGTTTGTTCTTTCAATGTAACACAGAATGGATTGTTCCTCCAAAGCTCCTTTCACTGGCCTGAGAATTGAACCCACAGCAGTAGTTTTCAGGCGTCATTGCTCTGGTCAATTCAGCCATATAAGACAACTGGGACTCGTCTGAGTGCGCAGGTTACAGAAAGGTCAAACAGAAAAGAAATACCAATAACAAAATCGACCCCACCTCCCCGGTTTACCTGGCTTATACTGACAGTGTGGCTCTGCTTGAGTGAACTCTCAAAAGGACAACTGGGGGCTTTGATGGAGTCCATTCAGCAGACACTCAGAACAAACTGCACACATCCCCATATGTAGTACTTTAACAGACAGTATCACTCTAACAGACATGCACCCTGGAAGTGTTGTTTTCCCAGGTTGGTCTTTTTTGTGCTGCAGAACGAAATCCATCATGTTGACCCTTGTTTTTCATTTAGGCTATTTTATTTGGCTGTAAATATGTCTCACATTTTCACTTTTGCAGGACTTGGTTGCTTCATTTATTTATTAATGTACTTGATAATAATTGATTTGACCTATTTATATTTTGAAGGAAGTTAACAAAAAATACACATTTTGCTTAGGTGTTTAATCTTAATAAAACACATAACGAATTATAAAGTAAAGAAGTGACAAAATCACATTTCATACATTACATTTACAGATGACAAATTGCACTTATGTAACATATACACTAGTTCAGAGTAATATATATGTAGCAATATATTTTGTAGACTTCTACATCTTAATTAAATATAGTAAATATACACAATATATGCATTCATAGAAAAATGAGCTGAGTCAAGCTTACACAATATACAATGCAGTATTAGAGTTGTGGTAGTACTGCAGCAGCACATCTCTCAGTTAGTTTTTCTTTGCTTGAATTTAGAACAGAGCCTCATCACTACTCTCTGCATTGCTTTGGTATGCGAGGATGTTTTTCTGTCTGTCAGCAGAGAGTTAGTGACACAGTCAGAAATATCCTTCTAAGCTCCGCTAATAACATTCTCGAATGGAATGGGCCCTCCTCGGGGTGCAATGAAAGCTGGGTAATGTGCTGTTTTTGGCTTACGTTCGGGTTGATACACGCTGAGAGACAGATGCAGGCAAGTGTATGTATTCAGGCTTCTGAGATTCTCAGAGGTAAACACGTGAATGTAGACACCAACAGCACAGAGATCCGCACATACTGAGAACTGAAGGCCACATTGTTCAGTGGCTTACCTTTTCAACACGGTAGCTGATGTATGAACATATGGCTCAGTTTGTACGTAACAGAACCATCCAGAAAACCTTCGTAGGAGGACACAATGTGTGTGTGTGTGTGTGTGTGTGTGTGTGTGTGTGTGTGTCTGCATGAATCAATGACTTACAGTATCCCTGCCATCAATATGTAATACCAGCTCTCAGCAAGTAATGCCACATCAATCACAGTGAGTCCAAGCTTACACAACCAGTTTTCCTTTTCCTTAATTTTTCTGTTTTTACCTGCTGCGGCAGCAACACTGGTATTGTTTTCACCTTGTGAGTTTGTGTGTGTATCATCATAGCCAAATGTGGTTCTGGAGACCCCTACAATGTGGTCCTGGAGACCCCTACAATGTGGTCCTGGAGACCCCTACTATAGCGGGAACTACCACAGAGGCAGTTTTGAGACAGGTGTTTGTGTGTCTGTGGACAGATTTTGTCATCATGAAAGCGTCACAACTGTGCAAGATGCAGTCACAACTTTTTTACAAGTGTGTAGTTGAGATCAAAATGAAGGCCGAGTTCGAAGATGGGTGTGGTCCGAGCAAGGGGGCCAGAAGTAGCGGGGTAGGATGTAGGGAAGGGGCCTTGCCCCCACACACACACACACACACACACACACTTTACGCCCCTGGCCTAATAACCATGGAAGATACAGTCAGTCTACTTCTGTTTGTGTTTTTTGTTTTGTTTTTTGTCTGCCTATTCATTTATTATTTATACGATGAATAGTTCTATTAGGCACCAAAAATCTCTACTGTACCTCTACTTCTGCTACCACTACTTAGATTAACATGTCCCTGAAATTAGTTTGCATCATTGAGGAGCTAACATAATTATATATCTGGCATTATTTACATAATTTGGACCGTTCAAGGGCTGCCCAGTTTTTAAATGGCAGCCAGTATTCGACACTAAACCATAAGTCTTATACACTGAATTGAAAATAAGTTCTACACTGTATCAGCAAACTGGCATGCTACTTATCTTACATCATTTTCCCCTGTTTTCAATCAACTTTCTGCACACAGGGTATATAATATTTCACACATGTAAGACCTCTTCCAGAGGTGAGGTGGGGGGATGGTGATGGAGGAGGCCTCTGAGAAGGCTTGAAGGGCCAATAGATATCAGAGAGGAGAAAGATGATAGAACTCCTGCCTCCCTTTGACTACACTATCTTTCTTTCTCTTCAGATCCCTCTCATTGCTTTCGTTTTTCTGTGTAGTGTGTATTTTACTTCTGACTTTGTCTGTCCCTCCGTCCTTCACTTTCTCTCTTTGCGTTATAACAGTGATTTTTCCCTTAACCAGATCTGATTACACCCAGCCCCCTCTTGCGATAACCTTTTACTTCAAATCGACCCAACCTCCTGACCTACCCCGCTTTCGGCTCCTATTTGGATCTACTGTTGTGATTAAAATGCTTCCTGGCAGCTAGAGCTTGCTGAGCAAAGTGTCTTTTCTACCGCACCATGCAATAGCAATTCAGCATTTCTCTCCTGCATTCCCATCTCCTCTTCCCACTCATTTTCTTATTTCCCCTCTCCCATTGTCTCCTCCTCTTTTAGTTTTTTTCTCGCTTTGCGCATCATGTGCCTATTGTTTCGTTCTGTCACTCGACGTGCGCTCTTTTTTTTTTTGCCTCTATCTTTCTCATTCTCCAGCATCTTCAGGCTGTTTTAATAACTGTAGAATTAACACTTCAAGGCATTATCTGAATATGCAGTTTGTAGCTGGATAATGGCAATCAGTGTTGTGGCTGTAAAAGTGCCAAACACAATCAGAGATATTAAATCTCTAAGTGATTTGTTGGTCTTTTGGAGCAGGGCACTTTAGCTGAGTTATGGGTGTGCGCAGACAGCTTAATTCAACTTTATAAAGCAGGTGTGACACTCACGCACACACACACACACACACACACACACACACACACACACGCACACACACACACACATACATATTCTCACAGAGTCATGCACATCATTGCAGGCACGTACACATGTGTACACCGTACACACAAATGCATGCAGTGTCAGTCATGCTCTTTGGCCCTGAAGCTATCAGGTCAAGTCTTTCTCCTTCAATGGATTAGCAATATGTCAAGGTCACACACACACGTAAACGCACACACACACACACACACACACACACACACACACACACACACACACACACACACACACACACACACACACAC
>JAOVVB010078504.1:0-13735 GCA_028570985.1 Heterobranchus longifilis
ATAAGGCAGGCCTGCTCTGTTCTTTCAGTGAATGATTGTAAAGATCTACAAAGAATATGTTTACAAGATTTTCGTGGGGGTTTTCGAAAACGGGTTCCCTTCCGACACTATTTTCCTTCTGCGGCATGGCGCCGCCCAGGATGATTGTGATTGGTTTATGGAAATACAAACAGGCCAGGGAGTTTTTTTTTTCCCACTATCCAGGAGTGAAAGCGCATTTGATCCAGACTTTCCCCCCCAGCAGCACTGTGGAGAGAAGTCTAGCTACGCGAGACTAGCTAATTCCTAACATGATATGGAAAAAAAGGAGCAACTGGAGGCACTAATAGATGTCATCATTATCAAAGGCTCTGGGAATTCAGTTTGCTGTGTACTGTTTACCACACACACCAGGCTAAACTGAGAAAGAAGGAGAGAGAGAGAGAGAGAGAGAGAGATGATGTAAGCATTTCAACATGGGCTGAGGTCTGGGGTTGAGGTTATGAACACTGTCAGCTGGCCACAGCCTCCACCAACTGGAGACCTCGGATGCTGCAGAGGAGCTGTCTGATGATCAAATGGGTAGCCAGTGTTTCCCTGTAGCAGATGTGATTTAAGCTGCCCACACAAAAACATCTTTTGTTTTTAGTAGATAAACTGTCCCAGAAATTATCGCGATAAACGATATTATTATCATCTTAAGACCATTTTATGACACTGATATAACGAAAGAGCAATGAACTTTTCTTAAGAATATTCTGACATTGGTATTGGAATGTGAAAAAAAAAAAATTCTTAAAATATCCTGAATAACATAAATATTTAAATGTTTTTATACAAAGTCCACATACTGGCTTGTTCACGTTAATGCGTTCTATTATTCAGCTTCAACACAAAATGTTTCCACACTGGAACCGTGAAGTGCAGCTTTAAAACCAAGTCCATTCATTTGGATTTATACTTCCGAATTTTCTGGCTGGTCAGTACCTGTCAGGAAAAACAGCAGCGCAGCCAGAAATGAAAGCAAAACGTGCCTCAGCATAGTTTTTTTCTCTTCATTCAGCTTAGGCGCTGTGAAAAAAACACTTAGGCATCATGTTGGCTAAAATGTTGTTGACATTCTAATGTAAACAAACACACGTGTAAACACAACGGGCAATATCGTACGATATTTGGACATGACCTCGATAACTATTGTCACCTCGATAAGTTGAATTATTGTGACGGGCCTACTTTTTAGTATTTATTATTTCTGGCTTTTGAAAGTCCGAAGGTTCGGACTGATGACTGACAATGACGAGTGTGCCACAATAGTACATCTGTGTAACTGCAGACAGAATATTAATAAATAAAACAACTAATTAATCAAGAAAACAATCTGCAGATTAATCAAGACTCTATCCTCAAACAACATGTCTGATGTTGGAGTTTTCCCACCAGCACATAAACAACAACCCAGGCCCAAATCTTGGGAAATACAATATATTTAACTCTCAGAGATCTAATGATGAATATTACTCATCCTGTTGACAGGAATAACATATATTCCTTAGTAAACTTGTGTGGTATTCCCAAATTCAGATGTTTCTCTTTTTATGACCCTACAAGATCATGTTCTAAAGAAAACAATTTCTTTATACAAATATATTTTATGAGAATGTTGTGATCACATATGCATTTAAATCCATTTGTGATGTAGAAGAAGAGGCAATACTAACTTGTACCTGACCTACTTTTTGCTGAAAGGTGAACGAGATGCTCGAGGAGACAAAAGATGTGAGCGCAAACACTGTTAACTAAACAGTTTGATGTGTGTTTCTGTATTCAGGGAGGGGACGGAAAAGTATCCAAGAATGACATCTGTGAAACAATGTACAGTTAAGTACAGTTTTCACTGGACAATAAGAGTGGGAATTCCCTGGAAATGCTCAATCCCACTCCCTATGGAATCAGCAAGTCACTGAGAATGAAGTTAAGATCTGAGCGCTGACATAAACATTGTCATGGTTGAACTCTATGGCAGTACTGGTAGGACAAACTTGAGCATTTTCATGTTGACAAAATGCATTTTTTTTTTTTTTAAAAGGTAGAGGAGCTCTGGATCAAACATAAGAGAGTGGGACCCATCACGGTGTAGTTTGTCACATTACTTGAGCGATTTAATAATTCCAAATACCACAGCCCTACATCAATAACGGCTCAGGAAATGTTTCACTGTCAGACCAGCTGGTCTCGGCGCGGTAGCGACATAAAAAAAAAAAAAAAAAAAAACACAAAAGGGGTCTTGTAAATTTCCGTCACAGTTTTGTGGTGCTTTGTTTTGTTGAAATCCCAGCGTGGCTGGAGCACAGCGGAACACACCGAAGGGAGAGGAAAAACATCCTTGACGACAACTAAGATTCAGGGTGGTTGCACCACTATTTATAACCTGCCCAGTCTGCTCCGTGACAGCAGAGGGGGATGAAGGGAAGGGGAGAGAGAGAGAGAGTGAAGAGAGAGAGAGAGAGTAGAGAGAACCAGACACACAGACAGAGGGTGGCCTGTGAATTCCGGAGCAGAGGAAAAGACCATTGTTTTTTTTCCCTTGACTGGGGCCCTCTGTGATCAGCGTACTGGGTAAAGAGGCAATAGAGCTAAAAACAAGCCATGAATATAGCTTCAAAGAGAAGTGGCTTGTTCTTCAGTATTTTTTTTTTTTTTTTTGCGTATCCTTTTGTCTATTATTCTGCCAGTTATGTGAAAATCTATGACACTTATCCAGATAAGAGTCATTGTCTACAGATGCAAGGCCACAAAAGAGTGTATTAAACGCTGGTAACTCTGATCTGCCCCCCCCACATTAGGGTGATAAAGACAAGCTGACAGCAGATAGCAGAGTTCTGGCCATTTCTATCCTGGACCGCAAACAAAACACACGTGTGTCTGAGCACACACAAGATTATGTTGCTGCGCAGCCCCCGCAGTCACCTGACTGGGAAATCTGGCAACACCACCAAAACAACTCTAAAAACAATAACTTGCTGACACATGCACACACATAATAGAGCTGGGAGTATGGTAGCTATCAAATGCATTTAAAATAAACTGCATCTTTGATTCTAGAGCTTTTTCCAACAATTAAGAGGCTGCTGTCTGCTTCGTCATCTAACACTGCCCTGCAGGTGTTACACATGCACGCATTCAATCACACCTCACAGTACAATTATAATTTTCAAAACCAAATGAAAAAAAAAAAAAAAACAACCTTCAATTGAGCTACCAAACAATAGCTGTGTGTTACATGTGGAGACAGGGTGAGGTAGGAAGAGTCGGGGAATTGGTGAGGTGCAGGGAAAAACTGCTACGGTCATTTTCTCCTCACTACCCGCGTCTCCATCTCTTATCAATAAACCCAGACACCAAGGGCAAGAAATCCAGCTCAGCAGATAGCACAGAGGAGGTGGAGGATGTCTCAGTTGTACACAAACACACTCAGAGCGAGAGGAGAGATAGGAGACAGACAGTGTTGGCACAACAGCACCTCTTTCAGTCTTTTTTTAAAACTCTCATATCACAACTGTAATGTAGTGTACACAATGCAGGGATGTCCTGAGCTGATCCGCGGGATAGGAACTGGGGTCAATACAGACAGTTTTTTTTTGATACATCAATAATGTTATATAAAGCCTGATCCATTTACGATCCTTTGTTTGTTTGCCTTGGGTACAGCAGCTGTCAAAAGTGTCCAATTGCTCTCCATTAAAAAGCTAAATGCAAAGCGACCTGCGAGCAAGTGACCTGCAACTTAACTGTGGGGCATACAAAATAAATAAAACAGCAGCCAGCGGTTTCAACTGAACTAATAATATGGTGATGTGCAAGCAAGCGGCGCCACTTAGGGTATAAAAACAGATTCATTTTGCATATATTTTAGCAACATTTTGTAGGTGAGCTGCACCTCTAAACTCAAAGCTGAAAACTGCTTTGGAACTTCAATATGTTGTTGATGCAATTGAAAACCATGCCGGCTATTTGGCTGTCAATATTTTCTATGACTAATTTTTAATGTAGCCTTACTCGAGGTGCAGCTGTGCAGCTTAATGTTAAAAATAAAAGAAAACAAATGTGATGAAGTAAAGATTGCATTGGACTGAGTATCATATTTAAATCGAGATCAGAGGCAAATAAAACATGAGCAGGAAATCCCTGGTACAATATATGCTATTTAATATCCGCCTCTATCCAGAGCATCCATATGAACACAATATTTGTATCAAGTGGGAACAAAACCCCTAACCCTGGAAGTGTGGGTTCAGCAGCCTACACACTGACCTCCACATAAAAAACTGTGAACCCTGTGTCTGTTGGAGTGCTGCTCAGCCTGAGCTGCACCACAACACATCACAACCTAACAACAGGAGACGTAACATGCCTAAAAGGGCAACGGTAAGAAAAAAAAAAAAACACCCATTTCCACAGCGCAGGTACATGTGCAGAGCACTGCCAGAAAGGAGAGACAAGAACTCAGCAGAACAAGTGGTGCCAACGTACCTCTTGTTGATGGGCTTCTCATCCTTCTCGTAGGGCTTGACAAACCACTTGCCGATGCGAACGAAGCTGCGATTCATGAGGCAGCGCTCCAGCAAGTTGTGGATGGCTTTGAACAGCAGCGTACGGCACTCGTAGGAAAGCCCGTTCTCCCACAACCCATCATCCTCGGCTGGGGGGGAAAAAAAAAGAGAGACAGAAAAATGTGAGAGGAGTGGAAAGCTTTAAGAGTTTTGGTGCCATTTTTTTTTTTTTTTTACAAACCTTCAAGAACTCTCTAGGGCAAACAATGTCAATCTTGACAGCACAAAAACTCAATTTACAATTACAGTGAGAATGTTGCTGCCGGCTGTGGTAGAAGCATGGCATAAAGCAGCCTTACACATCAGATGACACAGTCACTAATAGGGATATCCATCAAGATTAAGTGTGGGAGCACCAACTGTCGTACCAAACATATTGTCACATTACACTGTACCACCAATATCGAGCTTTAAAGTTAAATATGTATTTAATCACCCAGCTTTACCTTGTTTAGTTGAAAAAGTCACTCATGAAAAGTCTCACTTGTGAAAGTGTTTTTTAAACAGCAAACCTCAAAAACTTTTTACATCAACTCTGAGCACAGTTTCACAATGACAATCTCGCTGATTAAAGGCCGACTACATTATTATTATTATCATTATTATTATCATCATCATCAGTATTTTAAAAGGTTTTTCTATAATTCTATAGCTTCCCAGTAGTGTTTCTTAAGTATTCAAATCCAAACGTTCACATTTTGTGTCAAAATACGTGACCTGCATGTCAAACAGCCCTTTCCGACAGGGAAATAAGGTCGTTCTATCGCTCTCACCAAAGCCACCAGACTCCATTGACAAAAACAGTAATTTTACCTCCGAGTTGCTGGTCTGCTGCTGCAATTGCTTGTGTGACTTTCAGATCCAAACTAATGTGGCATCCACAACAGTACATTGCTTAGTTTATCTTAAATTAGATTAGATTACATAGCTCCAAACATTTGTATCATTCATAAACGCATTGATTAGCTTACTGTGGTAACCTACATCAGTGCTTTTTACTCAGGCTAATTTTGAGAAAGAATATAGATGAGTCTTCCTTTAAACAAACTGTGAATTCGGTCCTATGAATCACATTACGAATCACCTTGCAATTCCAGTCTGACAAACTTTCTAATAAACATCGATGTAGCTGTGAGCGAATGTTTCCAATCAAACACAGAGGTAACTCAGAATAGGATCTTGTGCATTCACTTGTAAGAACAATCACTGGAGGAGAATTGTGACAGGTTCACCCTCTGGCAATCTGTGACGAGACATTTTGGAGGACCTGCCAGTTAACAACTGGACACCTTGATACAGAAAGTGCACATTTCCTGGAATGCAAAACAGTAAGTCATATCTAAAGTGACATCTGGGAATCATATCACAAAAACATTGTAAGTTTTGTCACTGCAACAGAGGTTAATCAGAAACTTGCCGCTGCCTGCTTTTAGGGTTTCGGGTGCTTTCTGCTCATCTGCACATTGAGTTTTTGATACCGGGAGTGTAACGGTACACAGACACACAGTTCAACAGTACAGCGGGGAAAACCAAGATTTCATGTCGTTTCATTTTGCTGTCAAAAATGTATGTACATGCACATTTACAAATGGTCAAAAAGTAATGTGGAATTACACAAAAAGCAATATGTGCAACAAATGTATGTGCACATGTAGGAACATTATATTGTGGCTCTGACTTTTGTTCTACAAAACTGATTATGGTAACTGTGTCTAACAGTGCGTCTCCTACTCTCATTGTTGCTGTTTTAGCGAGTCACTGCTTTAACACCATGGAGGTGAAAGGTCTTGTATTTCAGTCTGTTTCAGCTGTTTCCTTTGGTAACGGATACACTCAGTTGATGGTATCGCAAATGAGATAATGTGTTTGATGTAGCTACTTCCAGAAACAAAGTTGGATTTTGCTTGATCATTGGTGACATGTACTACCATTGTACAGTGATGCTATAATTTAGTGGAAAACCATGACAACAGGGAGTGATTTGGTATGGTCTTCACCCAGCATGTATAACAACACAAAAGAGAAGCCAAACGATTTAGCAAACAGACAGAAAGTGACTCGAGTAGAAACTCACTTTTGCGTTTATGTTCCACACCTGCACAGAGTGCAGACTTAGACTGTAATTAGACTGTGTTAGGCTCACAGGACTATAATTATTTGGTTCATATGACGCACCGAACCGAAACGAGCCACATACCGAACTGAGTGTCCTGTACCAAGCTGTTCAGGATGAATAAATGTACCGTTACACCCATATCAGAGTTGCTTTCTGAATCACATTCTGCGCTGGCCTGAATGCTGCTCTAATCTCATTAACAGCCACTGCTCACATCTTACAGCACTTAAGCTCCTTTCAGTCAAGTCTCCGGCAAACATCTCCCCAAGTGTGCCATCTCTGCCTGAGCGCAGACGAAATAAATACCGGGTGTGACCCAACCTTCGTGTCAGCTTGGCATGCACCAGGGAGCCCCAAGCCAGCCCAGAAGCAAGTTAATCAAAATGTATTGAATTATTAAGTTAATCCATGGCTTGCTGTTGTAACGTGAAGGTAGATAAAGATATTTTAAATTGAGATGATTCCATCAAAATAGGAAATTACATTGATTTCCTTCCTCAAACAAGAGAGGCACCACGGGCCCTGTGCCAGCCTGGCAGGTCTGGAAATAAATGCTTGTTTAAAAAGGAGATGCTGAGAGCTTTTATGCTTTTTTCCTGAGTTTGAGCAAACATACAGCTATTGTTGCATGGATGCAACTATAAACATCTGCTGGAAAAATGTAAGAGAAGGAGTGTCAATTCTAATTTCAAAAGGGAAAAGGTATCCCCAACTATGGCTGCACGATTCATTGTTAAAAGATCTGGTGTGATCTGGATTCAGGCACAATCACATTTCTGAAGGACAAAGATTTGGTCGCATTTGCTTTGGGGTGTTGCATATTTTGAATGAGTGCTCATAATAACAATCATAATGCACCAAAATTATGTGAAATTGCATAATTTTAATTGTAAAATGTTCTTGGGGGAGCACCCCCAAAAACGTCCAAGTCTTCCACAAACTTTCAGGAAAACGCTGAAGACCTACTGAATCAGGACTGCACGATTAACTGAAATAAGATCATGCATGAAGACAATATTATGGACTGCAATAAACATGTTTTTCTTTAAAAATCGTGATCTCAATTTTGAGTGTAGAAAATTGTGATTGTCATTTTGACCAGAATCGTGCAACCCTGTCCCCAACCCCCCTCAAATCCACTTTCAAATGCCACAGCTCTACTAGACAGTGAGTTCAGCTCGCCTTTAAAACATTACAGGGAAAACAACCTCAGGCTAGCTGCCAAGTAAAGAGGGCTACGTGCCCGATGATTTTGAGAGCAACAAACCAATTCATCAGGAGCACACACATCTTGAGGGATAAGATCAGGAACATAGAAATGCAGGGCAAGGCAGGAAAAGGAAGGAAAACAGCAATTTCCCATTAAAAATTAACAGCAACTGCAGAATAAAAATTAATCAACAACAGTATAAAGCCATTTAACTTTCTAGTAAATGTGGATGTGATAGAGTATGCATGGGATCAAGAAGGCTTTTCACCAAGTCTGCTTTGAGTGATTTGGCAGCTGGTCTGGCCATCCTGAGAGACATGGCAGGCAAAAGGGCAAAAAGTCAACAAGAAAAGAAAGCAGGACCACTGAGGCACTGACAGCAGATTAAGAGAAAGAACAGGGGGAAAAAAAGAAAACAAAATAGGATTTAGGCCAAACTGCTGGCTGAAGAGACAGATCAGTGTGACTGATAACGTTTGAAAGACGAGGGAAAATGAGGAGAGCAGCAGGGCTCAAATCTATGGCAGGAGAGACATCAACCCAGCTCGCATTTTGCAGTTAAACCTTCAGTCCTACTTTAGTACTCTGTAGATGACGGCTCTTCCGTAAAACTGGCAGAAATCTCCCTACACCTACTTTTACATCAACTGCCACGGCGATCCCCATCTGCTTTACTCTGCCAAGACCACATCTGCCCCGTGCCTCCTCCTCCTCCTCCTCCTCCTCCTCTCTGTCACTTGTTCCTCCTCAGTCTCTCCCTCGGGCACCAAGCAGCTCTAAAACAGGCGTCTGGTTTACATCAAGTGTTCCTAACGACCTCACGCTCATCATGCAACGCCTGCTGCAACACTCCCCTCTTCAGACAGACAAAAAATGTTGCATTCAAAGTCTATGCAATCCAATGTAAACAATGCAACTTCTTGAGCAGGGACATACAGGACCTGGGGAGGGATCCCCATGATGGATGTGACACTTGCTTGCAAGCTGCAAAACAAAGCGTAGCACAGAACTACTCAAAACCATCTTATGGTACAACCTAATTTAGAAGTGAAAGATGCGGCTGCAAATAACAATTATTTTTATTACAGATTAATGTCGGCGATTATTTTCTTCATTCATCGAGCATAAAAATAAAAAATGTCAGAAAATAGTGACAAGGAGCGGCTTGGTAGCTGAGAGGTTACTGGTTACAACACATGCCACATTACTGCAACGTCCCAGGTTCGAGTCCAGCCCCAGGACCTCTGTTGCATGTCATACCTCCCCCCCCCCCCTTCCTATAGTGTAGGATATAATTATAATGAACACTTAGGTACCCATGATTGTTTAAAATCTAAATTAAAAAAATAAAGAAATGATATATCTTTTTTTAATCTGTGACCCAAAATTCAAGCTTGGTGACAGATCTGAGTGCACATGTGATGGGAGGGTGGGACACGTTGTGTGGTGGTCAGTGCACAGGGTTCGCCCTGTGCACTGACCGCCGCACAACGTGCGAAAGATGAGTGGCCTCATTTAGACAAAGATTTATGAGCTCAGCTGATGGCTGGGACACTTTCATGTCCCTGCCTCCTGTGTAGCGAGCCCAGATGAGCTGACCTTTATAAGATCTCTTAAGCGGGTGCACAGCGGCTCTATTAAGAATACTCACATCTACCTCTAGCAAGGAAACACCTTTTGACTCAAAAGCAGACAACACCTTTCCTATTACATCCAGATACAATGCAGCATCAGTACTCTGCTTATCCCAAAACAAAACTGACAAATATCAGAAAATGGCACATGGCACAAACTCACAAGAAAGTTGTTATGGAATTTAGTAAAAGCTAAGGAAAAAATGTTTTGCTAGTTGCTAGTCTGTGTATAAGCAATTAGAGCAGCAGTCGGTCATTAAACAGCAAGATTAATGCCTTGTGATCGACTGTGCTCAGGGGGATTCTACCAAGCCTGGCCAGAAGGTTTTCTCCTCTCCTCCACTTCCTCCTCCTCTTCCTCCTTATCTGCAAGGAAAGAGAGAGAGAACCAGTGGTGCTCTGTAAAAGCTCCATTACTAATTAATGAATATTTCTTGAGCAGAGAGGGAAAAGAGAGATAGAGAGAGAAGAGAGGGAGACTGCACCCATGGGCCAGAGCTGCATGCATGGTCGGGTCCCTGCGCTGTGTCAGTCAATGGAGATCTATCAGAGAGAGCGGGAGAGGGAGATGGAGCAGGAGGAAAAGAGGAAAGCGGAGGGTGGTTCACAGGCAGGAGATTAGCCCTGGAAAATTGATCCCCAAGCACAAAAGCCATCGGCCTCCTCTACTTTTTTCTCCTAAGAGCTGGTCCGGGTTTATCTATTCATCATTCTCTGTGTTGCACAGTGAAGTTTAGAACCATCTTTGAAGGGGGGAAAAAAAGAGAAAGCGCCACAAATCCTGAGCCAAGGTTAACCACGTGTATCACTGACTAATTATCTTTGATACACATCCACGGCCTCTCTGTGACCACAGTGTGACCGCGCCAACAAACCTTCACCAAAACGGAGTATTTCCAGTGTTGTTCAAATAATATCGCAACTAAGAATATGCATTTGCTGAGATGAATTTCAAGACAAAATAAACAAGCAGGATGTTTAAATGTCAAAAGGTTATTTTCCTGTCCCAGTTATGCATTCTAAGTCCGTTTCTTAATACTTCACTGTCCACTTCAAAGCTTTTGGACACTCTGTGACCATGTTTACAGCTTAAGTGGGGAGATTTCAAAATTCAGTTTGACTTTCCTTGGCTGTCCAAGTCAATAACATTTGGAAATTCTAAAAGAGTGAGTGGCATTTCTCCTTTCTGAATCCTTGCCTCGGGCATCCACTGGGCTGCAGTGTATACAATGGGCCTTACAGTACATCACTGTGGGACTGAATCTGTATCACATTCATTTTTGTGTGTCATCGCTCCCGTCACTATCGAAGAGAGGATAAATATACGTTTACAGTCTTTAAAATGGGATTGGAAGTGCAGAGTCAGATAACCACATAACTGATGGGTTGACATTTCGCTGTAAGAATATGGCTCTGTAATAGACAAATATGATCCTACATTTTCATATTGTCAAGATCTGTGAAGTCATAAAGATTAATGCTTAAAATCCACAGGGAAGTTTCTCAATGCAGACAAGTGGGAGAAGGCAGATACTAGTACTAATGGGAAACAAGCACCGGGGAACAAAAGAACGAGTGGCTGCATGGCAGCAGCACCAACCAAATAAACATGATTTATTGAATTTAATACAATTGGTGTTTTTAAATCCCAGCTGTTTAATGTTGATTACAAAAAACTGAATTTGAAGGGTACCGTGTGCAACACATCAGCATGCCACACAACCAATAAATCAGCCTGCTAATTTTAAAAGGGTACTTGTCAACGGCTGTGCAGTACCTTAAAACCGATCGCATGTCGGGGAAGATCTGTTTGCATTTCTAAATGCATTTTGATGTTCGGTGTCACACACACACACTTGGCAGCAGTTTCAGAGTTTTATTTTAGATTCAGAAACCGTTTCCTGTATTGCATATGAGAAGGCAGGGATAGTCTTATTATATGGAGAGCAGCAAACAGATATGTTTTCACTACAGGCTTGCTGATGATCAATGAAAGCTTGTGCCACACAAGGTGTAAAGCTGCCAGTATACTCCACACTCCACCAGTTGGTCAAATATTTTTCTGAGTGCAAAACTATGAAAGTCTTCCAGGAGATACTGTCTGAAAAATGTGTGCCATTATCCCCATATTTAAACTATGATCACGTCTCCCCCCCCCTCTCTACGACAGACAGCTTTTCACACCGCTTTCGAATGTGGCCATTTGGAACAGCTATAAACACTTGATTTTCGATGTGGTCGTACAACAGGCCGATCCACACAGAAAGCGTTTTAGAAGCATTTTTGACGTCCGTCAGTCACGAGTCTCACAGAACACATACGTTTCTATTTTATTAAATTCATCAATCCACACTGACTGACTTTTTTTTACGCTTCAAGTCCATTTTTGTCACATTTAGTGAAGCGTAATCTGCACAGACAGCAGTTTAAAATCACACAAATATCCGACTGTATATGTTTTGAACTTATTAACCCTGTGAGCTTGCCCTGTTTCACTACAGACAGATTCACCCTCACTCAAATTAAATCAATGAATCAATACATACAAACACTGTTGATTTCTTCCCATGGAGCAGACATGAAAAATATTTTGGTTCAGTAAATTTCTGCTGTCAGTCAACCCGGTGAAGGCAGGTTTGCCTGCCACTGTCCACTCAGCTCCCCAGGAGCTGCTGCTGACAGACGTCTGACGGGCAGAGACGTTTACGGAAGACGGAGTCAGTGTGGATTGGGTGACATAACGCTTACACGCCGCTCACGTCTCGCTCATGTCTCGCTTACGTCTCACTTCCACTGGGGATTCCCAGTAAGGGTACCGACATGCCAAAACCTTGGTTGTGCCCGTGCTGTTTTTTTTTCACTAGTAAAAAGAACTGCCCATCAACAACATATTATATTGCTCTGTTTTACTGTTTGCGACTGTTTTACACTTCTTTCACCTCGGTGGCTCGTCAACAGTCATTGTATCGACAACAAAAGTCCAAGGCGCTGTTTTGGTAATTTAATGCTGTGGAAATTTGTTGTCAACAAACATCTGTATTCTGCAGGTAGTGCTTCTCGCAGAGTATCTCTCACAGATATGAGGCCAGTTCAATGATTTTGAGCTTTTCACAGAAGATAGGAAAAGAATAGTCTGACTTGTAAAACAGTGAGACCTTCAGCCCTCACAGACTACTGAAATATGCCCTTTGGAACTGGATATTCTGCCCTGAGGTGCAAAGCAGGGTTGTTTTTATTTCACCATTGATTCAAATAGGCACAGAGGAGAGTGCTAAAACAACAGAAAAAAAAATCATATGAACTTGGCAAAGGTAGAAAAATCCCAAAAATGACTGCATACCAGCAAAAATTACAAAAAAACAAAACAAGCTCACAGAGAGCTGCTAAATTAAGCTTTTCTTCCCTCGATCACTGGATGGATCCCAAACAATGTGTTCATCATCAATTTGATGGAGGAGATGGACAATTTAAATGCAGTCCTCTTCTTCCCTCCCCCACTATTTCTCTCTCGTTCTCTAGAGATCTGACCCAACACCCAGTGATGAATAGATGTGTGAGCTCCAGGGACCACGGTGGAGATGGCTCGCTGATAACCTGTGCTGGACAGCAGATCTCTCTCTTTCAGTCTTCCCCATAAATAACCGATAATCCCGGCCGTGCCGCTCAGAGAGGAATATGCATGGATAGAGATGTTTACTTACAAGAAAGCAACACCAAAAATTAAATGTATTCCCTTCAACTTAATCAAAAAGGTAAAGAATGACTACAACGTGAAGCCCACCGCTCCAGAGTCACATGCAGCTGAGGGAATAGCGAACTAGGAAACACCCAAGAGGGAGACGCGGTGCCAGACTGCCAGCAGTGGAAGCCCCAGTGGGACACGTACAGGGGGAAGGACGCCATGGAGGGTGGGGAAAAGGGACCGGGACAGACTAGTAAGAAATGTACCACGGAGCAATTACCCTCACAGACAGACATCCATTTCTAATTTCTATGCAAAAAAAGATCAGTGGGTCTCTGAGGGGAGGAAAAGGCAGCCATTTAATCTTTCGCTTTGGACGCCCCTGGTCAGGAGATTCCACCAGCTTTTGAAGGGAGATGACGATGAAGAGAGCGTTGCATTTGCATAAGAATACATGCGTATACTCAACCAATGGCAGGGGGGGGGGGAGGCAAGCCGTTTAAT